>PVJA010002118.1:0-32573 GCA_004027025.1 Myocastor coypus | reverse complement strand
TGGAACTGTGAGTTGCTGTGTCCCTGAGTGCCTCACCCAGGATGTCATGGTTTTCTCAGGTTTCAATATCATTTTGCGTCCTTTGCTCATAGGGACAGCCTCAGTCAGTGCCCTGTAGGAAGATGACCAATATCTCTGAGTGGAAACTCTGTAATCCTCAGCCCTTCAAGTGCCAACTGAGGATCTGCCTGAGGCTGTTGCACAGAAATGCACCCCTGCCGGTGTCCACTCCACACCATGGGCTTGAGGGTCCAGTTAATACTGCTGGAAGGATGCACATCCATGCCTTCTGTTTACATGCTGGAGAGGGAAGAGCTCTCCCGGTGAGACAGTTTCTGTCCTGTCCTGTGGTCAGTAGAAGAGGCACAGTCACTTCACATGAAGCAACTTCAGAGAAGTTGGGCTGGGCTCTTGCTCTGCAGTAGAGCACTCGTCTAGTGTGTACCAAATCCCAGGTTCAAAACAAGTGTAAGTACATACATATGTGTGAAGGTCAGGTCTGCAGAGATGAGCTGAGAGCGAGCAGACAGACAGACAAGAAGTTATGTTAGTCCCAGGCACACAGGAGCCTCACAGGAGACAACATTGTGCATGAGGGGCAAGATGGTTGATCTTTTAACAGCATGAAGGAAAGCAGGGCTTGGGGGGAGATGAGACAGGTTATGGAAAGGGCAGAGGAGGGATGTGGTGGGGACAGGATTGTGTTGGGGTGCAGAGATTTGGATTCAAATTCTCATCGGCACAGCCCCTAGAGAGTAGGAGGTGGTCTGTGAAAGGGGAGGACTTCCGGCCCCTCAGGCAAGTGATTCCTTCGAGCAGAATCAGTTCAGGTCCAGCGAGATGGCTCAGTCATCTAAAGAACTGCTTTCGAAGGACACCTAAGGCCCACGCTGCGACTGCTCCTCAATCCCCGGCACCACATGCTGCGCACCCCCACCCCAAGTCGGGCCAAGCCAGCCATAACACAAACAAATAAATGAGGTTGAAAAGAAATAAATAAAAAATGTTTTGGCTGGGCGTGGTGGCTCACGCCTGTAATCCCAGCACTCGGGAGGCTGAGGCAGGAGGATCGGTGCGAGTTTGAGACCAGCCTGGGCTACAAAAGTGAGCTCAGGACCAGCCTCAACTGCATAGCGAGACCCTGTCTCAAAAAGACAAAAAAAAAAAAAAAAAAAAGAATCAGTTCAGTATGCTCACCCACTAGGGCACTGTACCTTGGGGGTCATTCTGAGCCCTAACAACATTCCTTTACCTGAACAGCTGAGCACCCCAGCTCTCACAGTCTCTCCACCCTCACGTTTACATGCTCTCAGTCAAGTTGTAGCCCACGCCACACTTCCCCAGTGGATCTGGGTGCCACAGTGCATGGGGCTCCCATGTCAACAAGCCCAGGAGTTCCTCCCTGCCATTTTTGTATTGTGCACAGGAGGCTGTGTGTCCCCATCAGGAGCTGAGCCTTGTCCCTTTTCCTGTCCTCATCTGTACTGATCTGCCTGTTGCCCCAGGCAGTTGCAACCTGTCTAGACTGGGTGATACAGCAGAGCTGCCTGGTACCCTGAAGTGCTGAGAGAGCCCTTAAGCCCATTATCTTGGCCTTTTACTTTCACCCCATCCAAATTTTATTTGCTTATTCTTCATGACCATTTAAAAATTTTCATCTTATGTTGGGTGTGGTGGTGCACACCTGTAATCCCAGTGCTTGAGAGGCTGAGGCAGAAGGATCATTGTGAGTTTAAGACTAACGTGGGCTATTAAGTGAGCTCAAGGCCAGCCTGACTTGCATAGCAAGACCTTGGCTCAAAAAGAAAAAAAAAGGGCCGGTGAGATGGCTCAGCAATCTAAAGCACCTGCTTAGGCAACCGCAGAGACCATCGTTCGATCCCTGGCACCACATGCTGCACCAGCCCCACCCCCAGGACAGGCTGAGCCAGCCATAATATAAAAAATTTTAAAAAAGAAAGAAAAAAAATTTTTCCACCTTTCTTGATGAATTTGATGAATTTTGATGAATTTTGATGAAGTTTGATGAATTTTCCAGATGACTCTCACAGCTTAGGGAAAACATTTACTGGCTTATGGAGGACAGTGTTACAGAGGCACATGGGAAGGGGTGCCAGGTTTGGGAGTGCCTGCCTGCCCTGCCAGCTGAGAGCCGGCTGGGCCCTCTCTCCTCTGGGCTTCTGTGGGGGCCCTAGCACTTGGGCAGCAAGGAGCACATCATTGGCTGTTATGTCTCTAGACGCAAGTCCAGCTGTGTGCTCCTGGAAGGTCCGTGCTCCAGATGAGCAGGGAAGAGGATTGGGTGTATTTGAGGGCCTGCACCCTGAGGTAATAGGGGAGCTGCCATCCCTGCAAGAAAGCACCATCATGTGTGCAAGAGAGAGAAGAAGGGCAGGGGCAGGGCTGGGCAGGGTCTTCCTTGGCCAGGGCCTGGGTCGTTTTCCTGGCCACCGCATCACAGATGACTCTGACCTCCTGGGGATGGCTCTGTAGTTCTGTGGACATTTTCTGTCATTTACACTGCAGAGTAGTTTGCTTGCTTTTGCATGCTTTGCATCTATTGATATACTACCCTTGGGAAGGATGTTATATAGTTGCTACTGTTTTATTTTGAAAACAGTGTCTCATGTTATACAGGCTGGCCTTGAAGTAGTCCAAACTCTCTGTTCTTTTGTTTTTTTTTTTTTTGTGGGACCAGGGTTCGAACTCACGACCTTGCACTTGCCCAGCAGGCACTTGTGCCTCGGAGCTATCTCCCCAGCCCCCCTTTTTTTTTTTTTTAAAGAATTTTTTATTTTATTTATTTTTTTCTTGTTTCAGGACCTTTGTTTGTTTATTCACTCATTTTTATGGCCGGCTCAGCCTGCCCCGACGGCAGGGCTGGCGCAGCATGTGGTGCTGGAGATCAAATCACGGTCCCTGAAGCTGCCCAAACTTTCCCAAGCAGGCGCTTTAGACCACTGAGCCATCCCACCAGGCCCTCTGTTCTTTTTTTTTTTTTTTTTTTGTGGCAGTACTGGGGATTGAAGTCAGGACCCTGCACTTGGCAGGCAAGCGCTTATTCCACTGAGCTATCTCCCCAGCCCAAACTCTCTGTTCTGATGTTATTCCAGGGTCACCAGCTGTTGTGAGCTGCAAATCTGAGGAAAGGTTATTGATCAATTAGCATCTTAATCATGTAGGTGGTGCTTTTAGAGTTTAAAATAGAGGGGGGTATCTCCCACAGGAACAGCCACTGTGGCTGTCAAGACACTTACTTGGGCGATTAAGGATTTGGGGATTTGCATGCAACTAACCCTAAAACGAGGAAAGGCCAGAAGGGCACCTCACGGTATCACAGTCCTCACTTACTCTGACCCTCATCATCCTCACGTCCAAGGCCAGGTCTCCCCCATCCTTGACAACCAGGTCCCCCTTGACATCCCACAGTGGCCAAGGCAATGAACTCGTTCTCTTGTTCACAGCCATTGAAGATGAGTACAGCGGGCCCAAGCTGGAAGATGGCAAAGTGACAATCACCTTCATGAAGGAGCTCATGCAGTGGTACAAGGAGCAGAAGAAACTGCACCGGAAATGTGCCTATCAGGTAACTCCCACACCTGGCATCCTGGAACACCCTGAAAGGAGTGAGAGGAAAGGGCTGCACGACCACTCCTTGGTTACACCATGCACATGTTCAGGACCCCAGTTATTTCAGGAGTGGCAGACAATGCCATACCACAGGTGCAGAGACATGGGCCAGGTGCAAGACCCCCATCAAAAGGAAATGGGATGGGGTGGCCAGCACAAGCTATGAGGACAGGAGAGGAAATACGTGGTCAGCAGGGGCCTCAGGTGACCAGCATTGTCTTGAGAGTAGAATAGCTCCACCACACTGCGACATGGTCAGCAAACATGGTGTCTCTTCCCGCCACACAAGTTGACTTCCCCAGAACTCATCTCCAGTTGGGGCGGAAGTGTGTGCCAGAGGGTCAGAGAGACTTTGGTTTTAAGTCTGCTGCTTTAAGCAGTTTCTACTAGCTCTGTCAAAGGATAAGATTATAGCAGTTAATTGCAAGATCTTAATTGACTTTATTTTTTACGGTAGTCTACATTTCATCCCATAAACTGAATCCAATAGAGCTGGGCATGGTGGCAACAGCTTCTAGACATGTGTAAATCTCCACTGTTTAGCCCTGCTGCTAGCATTTTAGGTTGCTGAGTTCCCTTGTCTCCAGTCTTGCTCCCACTTTCACACCTTGGGGCCCCTGCACCCAGCTTCCTATGACTTCTGTAAAGGTTGTGAGAGTTAGCACTGGGAACAGAGGCAGGCTGTGGTGCAACTCCCTGGGCTCTCATTTGTCCCCATAGCTCCCCCTGGGCCACCCACAGCCCCCACCTTCTTAGTCTGGGCAGGTGCCACCTCTTTTCCCAAGGAAGATCTGGCTCTATGCTGCCCACAAGTTGATTCATTTACATTTCTTTGTATCCTGGGCCTCAGATTTTTGTTTGCTTTTGAAGATTTAATATTCTTGGTTATTTGGCTTGCTTTTGCCCTCTGCGATATTCATAATTTTCTACATGCTCGGCTGTCTAAGCACCTGCCTGGCAAGTGTAAGGATACGGGTTCGATCCCTGGTGTTGCACACTGTGCCAGCCCTGCACTAAGCTGGCCACCAGAACAGGGCATGGCGGCGCACAACTGGAATCCCAGCTCTGGGGAGGCCAAGACAGGAGGATCACTACCAGTCTGAGCTGTGTAGCAAGACCCTGTACTGGAGGGAGGGAGGGAAGGAGCGAGGGAGGGAGGGAGAGAAATTTTTCTACATTCTCACTAGAAGGGAACACCAACTTTTTTTTTAGCATTCTTCTCCCCAGATTTTTATGAAAACAGTCTAACCTGCAGAGAAATTGAAAGCACAGTGACATTACTGTCTGTACACACTTTGCTCACCTTCACTCCTTGTTAAGTTTCACCTTTTTGAAGAGACTTCTATGACAGTAACTTTTAGATGTGTCCAGGCCAGTTCTTTCATAAAGTTCTCTACCATGTGAACTAGCCTCATGTTCCCTCTTACTGATGACTTCAAGAGAAACCACAATTCAAGGGTTCTTTCTTTCTTTCTTTCTTTCTTTCTTTCTTTCTTTCTTTCTTTCTTTCCTTCCTTCCTTCCTTCCTTTCCCTTCCCTTCCCTTCCTTTCTTTTCTTTTGTCTTTTTGAGACAGGGTCTTGCTATGAAGTTCAGGCTGGCCTTGAGTTCACTTTTGTAGCCCAGGCTGGTCTCAAACTCACATTGATCCTCCTGCCTCAGCCTCCCAAAGGATTTTCTTATTAAACGATACTGACATTGGTCACTGAGAGCAGCACTGAGGCCACCTTGGCCCTGCAGCGCCCACCCCTGGGGCCTGCTGCCTTTGTCCTCAGCCCCGAGGGCCCCTGGGCATCCAAGCTTACCTCTCACAGTCAGCCCTGCCTTCCAGATCCTGGTGCAGGTCAAAGAGGTCCTGTCCAAGCTGAGCACACTCGTGGAGACCACGCTCAAAGAGGTGCGTGGCATGGGCTGAGTGTGGGGCAGGTGCCTTCCTGGCTGGGGTTGGAGAGGCCCCAAGCTCAGGAACCCAGAAGTGTACCTGTTACACTCTGCCCACCCTCTGTCCCTGATGCAACACCCTGCTGTGTTTCTCCTCCTGCATGGCCCCTCTCATCCTGGCCTCTCTGCCTCCTACTTTATCACTATGTCCATTGCCTGTTGCCCTTGCATGGATCTTCTCGGTCTGCCCTGACCTCTGCCCCCTCCCCACTTGTCTCTCTGGGCCCCTCCCTCTCCGGTGGCCTCTTTTCTTCCAGACAGAGAAGATTACAGTGTGTGGGGACACCCACGGCCAGTTCTATGATCTCCTCAACATATTTGAGCTCAACGGTTTACCCTCGGAGACCAACCCTTATGTATCCTTCTCAGCACAGTCAGCCTGGATTCCCCATGTCCCCACTAGGGCCAGTCCCAGTACCCTTCTGCCATGTCACCTGGGCCAGCATGTGACCCAGCCTTTCTTACATGCTCCAAGATGACAAACACCTGCACTGCCCACACTGTCCATTCCTGTGGGCCACTCCCAGCCAGGGATCTAGCAGGTACTTCCCCTCCTAGAGACCATTTCATCATGGAGTTGTGTGTGGTGGTGTGTGGTGCGGAGCACAGTGCCTGGCCCACACTTGCACGAAGGACCAGGCCTTAACGCTGTTTGCTGATAAGCAGCCTGTGCACGCCACCTGCCTGTGCGCCAGGCCCCACCTCCCCTCTGGCTTTGGGGCTGCTTTGGGCAGACAGCTGGAGTGGCTGCCTGCCCAGGCTTCCCTGAGGCACAGGTAAGGCTGGTTCTTGGAGCTGTCCTCAGGAACTCATTACAGGCGCCCAGCCCCCTCAGCCCCCTTCCTTAGGAAGGACTGGCAGCCTCAGGTGGGGGAGACCCAGAAAGGAACAGCCAGTGGAGCCCATCTTCTTCCAGCCCACTTTTCCTTGGTTTCCTTAGCGGACAGATATTTAATGGTGACTTTGTGGACCGTGGCTCCTTCTCTGTTGAAGTGATCCTCACCCTTTTTGGCTTTAAGCTTCTGTACCCAGATCATTTTCACCTACTTCGAGGTGAGCTTGGATGCGGTGGGTGCTGGGTCTCCATGGGCAGAGCACTTGCCTTTCGTGCTCAGCCTCCACTTCTTTTCTATAAATCAAGAGTAATCACTGCAGCGGTTCTGGTGAGTTCCCGGGGTCACACCAGAGCCACCTTGGAAGGCTGCGCAGGTTGTGCACTGTCCAGTGGCACCACACACTCACTGCTTACTGTGACTTGTCCAGTGGATGGCAGGCAAGGGTTGTTAGAGCAGGCTAGTCTGTGACTTCTGTTTTTCAAACAGTGCGGCACAGTTGGGGTGGTGAGATCGCTGGCTATGCAGCCTCAGACCATTGGTGCCACCTCCTTATGCCTCCGTCTGGCCTGCATGGTGGTGGGTGCTTGTGTGACCTCCAAGACAAGGGTAGGGCAAGGCTGTTGGGTTGGAATAGCAGGGAGCAGAGGCTACCTGAGGGCTCTGGGCATGAGCATTGTCAGGGAGAGGGCAGCTGGGACATGTGGGGCTCCCCTTACTGAGGCCATCCTGGGCGGCCTGCCAGGGAATGCAGCTGAAGCAAAGACATAAGTGGGGGAGGGAGCAGACAGGCAGAGACCTGCATGTGCCAAGTTCCCGGGGCAGTGCGGCAGCTCAGCAGGTGTGACCCTTGGCCCTGGCCTCAAGGCTCCAGTGCTACAGGAATCCTGGGATAATGGTCAGATGGAGCCTGCAGCTTCTGCATGCTATGGTCATTAGAGGGCTCTGGGCAGAGTGGGGTCTGGGCTGCCTGTGGCTTCAGCGTATTCCCCAGCCTGAACATGGCCACAGACTGAGGACCAGGTAGCAGTGGGCAATGGCGAGGGGCTGCTAGATACAGTGAGAGCAAGCTGGGCCCCTCCAGGTAGAGCCCAGAGTGTACATGAGAGAAGGTGCAGGCATGGGGAAAGCAGACTGGAGGGGCCTGCAGGTTTCCAGCTGGGGCACCCTAAGACTGTGGCTGTTGATGGGGACAGCATGCCTAGGGGTGTCATGGGGTGGGGTCCTCAGGGCCTGTGAAGTTCAGATTTCTCAGCAGATACAGGAACAGCAAGGGTTTGCTGGGACAGCAGCCCTCAAAGGGGAAGGCCTGCTACCAAGGTAGAGCGTATGGCTGGGGGACACCTGTAGCCAGGACAGGGCAGTGAGGGGACCTCTGGGCATTAGTGAGCTCAGGCCAGGGTCAGACCCTGTGCCTCTGGAAGTGGGGTCCACCTGCATCCTCCCACAAAGGCAAGAGGGAAATGAGCAAATAGCACTGAGCACAGCGAACTGCTAGGCTGTAGCCAATGATTGCTACGTGCACAGATGCCCTGCAGCCCATCCTGGGTCCCCACTGGGGACCTGCAGACCACTGGTCAGGCCCCCAGCCTTAGTGCCACATGTATAGGCCCTTCTCAATTATGTACTCCTGCACGACAGTGTCCCCACCTCACTGGGCATCTGAAAGGCCTGTGCCTAGGTCCCAGTTGTGTTCCTGAGGCCACCTGGCGGGGGATGCTGAGGAACTTCTTCCGCTCCACTATCATGGCAGGCAACCACGAGACAGACAACATGAACCAGATCTATGGCTTTGAGGGCGAGGTAAAGGCCAAGTACACAGCCCAGATGTATGAGCTCTTCAGCGAGGTGTTTGAGTGGCTCCCACTGGCCCAGTGCATCAACGGCAAAGTGCTGGTGAGGACATGGTGGGAATGCCTGCCCCACAAGTGGGCAGTTAGGTGGACGTGCTAGTGATAGTGAAGTGAGGGGAGGGGGCTGCCCCTCCTATGTCCCAGCAGCTCCCCAATTCCCCCAGATCATGCACGGAGGCCTGTTCAGTGAAGATGGTGTCACCCTGGACGACATCCGGAAGATTGAAAGGAACCGGCAGCCCCCAGACTCAGGTAAGTGGATGTAGGCCTCAGTGTCTCCAGGGGGAAGAGTGCCCTGGGCTCAGACCTATGCTGTATGGGCTTTGGCTTTGTGTCCTTGGTGAGGAACCCCAGGCCCAAGAGTCACTTTATAGTGTGGGTCAGTGTGGAGGCCTAACTGCTGGGCCAGGAGTAGATAGATCCTTGATGCTCCTTCCTGCCCTTCTAGGTCCCATGTGTGACCTGCTGTGGTCAGATCCGCAGCCCCAGGTGAGTGACGGTGCCCAGGAGTTTGGTTCTTGGGCAGAGCGGGTGAGGGCGATGCCAGGAGCCACCCTGAACTCCCCTACTTGCCACCCCCAGAATGGGCGCTCGGTCAGCAAGCGGGGCGTGAGCTGTCAGTTTGGGCCAGATATCACCAGGGCCTTCCTGGAGGAGAACCATCTAGACTACATCATCCGCAGCCACGAGGTCAAGGCCGAGGGCTACGAGGTGGCACATGGCGGCCGCTGCGTCACTGTCTTTTCTGCCCCCAACTACTGGTGCGTCTCCACCTTCCCTGCCCAGGACCTTTTCCCTATACCATAGATTTTTGTCTCTGTATTTTAATTTTGTGTGATGGGAAGAAAGATAAACAGGAGTAAGTAAACTGTGTCACAAACTCCATGTACCCGTCAAAGCACCACACCAGCGCTAAGCCATCCTGGGGTGATCGTCTTTCTTCCTTCATAGTCCAAAGAGCTTTCAAGGGGGGAAACTTGTTTTTCCTTTCTTTGCCTGTGAGTCTCCTGACCTTTCCCCTCCCACTGCATCCTCTTTTCTTGGGAAGATGCTGCCATGGCCAGGCTGATATCCCCACAGTGGCCTACTTCATGGGGTGGGGCATGCCTGCTGTCTGCTACTCTACCCTCCTGCCTCTCCACCACTTTTCCCTGGACTCCCTCTTTCTGCCCCTAGGCTTCTCTTTTGTCCCCACTCTTTCCAGCACTTTCCTCCTCTGCCCCCACCTGCCATGGAGATGTCCCTGCTTCTGCCCTTCCTTCCTTCTGCCTTTCCTTCCTCCAAATCCACAGCCCTGACATGCACTGTCATTGTGCCCCTGTCCTACAGCGACCAGATGGGGAACAAAGCCTCCTACATCCACCTGCGGGGCTCCGACCTGCGGCCCCAGTTCCACCAGTTCACAGCAGTGGTGAGTCAGCCTGGGTCCCTCACCCTGGTCTGGGCCTCAGCAGTGGGTCCCACAACCTGTGTGGCCGCTCACTGTGCCCTCCCTGTCTGCCACAGCCTCATCCCAACGTGAAGCCCATGGCCTACGCCAACACGCTGCTGCAGCTAGGGATGATGTGAAACAGCAGTGCGCAGGCATTCGCACCCCAGGGCCCTCTGCTCCCGCCAGCCCAGTTGGGCACAGCAGGCCCCGCCCCAGGGCAACGTTGGACCCCCTTTACTTTGTAAAGTTTGTATTTATTCCCCTTTAGGTTTGCAGAGGGGGTGGGGGCAGAGTGGGGCTCGCTGGAGCGTGCCCAGTCAGGTCGGAGCAGGCTCTGGGGCGGCGAGGCCAGGGCATTCGGGCATTCGGAGGATGGCCGGTCTCTGGTGGGCGGGGTCTCACGGGTTCCCGCCCCCTCGTTTGCATGGCCCCTCCCTCGCTAAAGCAATAGGGCTGGCCACAGGCAGACCCAAGGAAGAGGGTCTTCAGGGAGGCCTCGTCTGCGCCCCCTCCTGGGAGCCCCAGTGTGGGGCTAGGCTGGGGCCCACCCACTCCCCAGCTGTTTTATGTCTGTAATTAAATATGTTAAAATAAAGTCATTGTAAGTCACCTTGTCTCAGCTGGAGCCACCTGGTGCTGAAGATGGAGCAATCCTTTCCTCTGGGGGCAGGATGCTCGCAGTAGTCCTGCCCTGAAGGAACGGTCAATGTCAGCACAAAGGAGAGGTGCGCTGGCCTGTGTCTCCTCAGTGACAGTGATCTGAAGCCTCAGCACTGGCTAGTTGGGAGCAGACCATCTGCCAACATTTCGACACAGGTTCTGCCAGGTTTATTTTCTTGTCTCCATACATCTAATTTAAAAATTAGGCTGGCAGGATGGCTCAGTGGTCTAAAAGCACCTGCTTAGGCAACCGCAAGAACCGGGGTTCCATCCCCAGCACCACATGCTGTGCCAGCACCACCCCCCGGGCAGGCTGAGCTGACTATAATAAAAAACTAACTAAATAAATAAAAATTAGTAGCAGTGGCTGAGTGTAGTGTACTCCAGCACTCGGGAGTCTGAGGCAGGAGGATCAAAAGTAAGCTCAAGAGCCGGGCGTGGTGGCGCATGCCTGTAGTCCCAGCACTTGGGAGACTGAGCCAGGAGGATTGGTGCAAGTTTGAGACCAGCATGGTTAGACCCTGTCTAAAATAAAATAGGATTATGTGAGGTCCACAACAGAGACATACTGGCATATTTTTATACATTAGAAAAACTTCAGAACAACTTACTAATAGGTCAGCTGTTGCAGAAAGAGGAACTATAACAAAGTTGACCATCACAAGTTTACACAGCTATTAAAAACTTGAAGTTCACAAACTGAGCAGGTTTGTTCTAAGTGACTTCCAAGTCTTATTACAAAGTCTCCCAGGCCCAGTGGGCAGGAGCCTCCCAAAAATACTGGAGCCACCTAGCATTCGGGAAACTAAGGCAGGAAGAGCTCCTGGAGTTCAGGGCCACCCTGCAGTACATATTGAGACTCTGAAAAAGACAAAAGCAAAAATTTTGAGCCAAAACTTGGTTCCAAGTTAGACAAACCACAAAGTCAGCTGGTGCTTCATGACACAGCCGCAGCTGATGAGATCACTGCAGGATTCACAGCTCATCTTTACATTTTGACAACAGTCAGGGAGAGGATAATTTTATCAGTCTGAAAGGATTCTCCAGCCCTCAGCATGGGTGCAGAGAAGACAGCCCCTTTCAGCTCCCTGCAGGCACAGTCATGGGAACAGGGCACTTGTGTTTGAGCACATGTTTGGGTTGGGCCTGTGCCCTGCCCTGAACTCACACCCAGAAGTCCCCACTCCCAGCCCCTTGGGGCCTCCTGCTTGGGAAGGAGTCTGTAAAGAGGTCCTAAGGTAACATGAAGTCACGTGGGTGGGCCTAATCCAGTGGGAACAGTATGGGAAGAAGGGAGCAGGAGAGTTATGTGAAGATGGACAGGAAGGGTGTGGCCACGAATGAACCGATAGGCTGAGTGTAGCAAGGCCTGGCACATGGTAACTGCCCTGTGGCCTGGTCAGCCCCCCACTAACAAAGCAGCACAAGCCAGGGACAGAGACCTCCCAATTAAACCAGCCCTGCCTGCCACCCTAGACTTCTGGCTGCCAGAAGTGAGGAAATAAGACTGCTGTTTAAGCCACCGCAAGGGTTTTTCTTTATCGTGATAGCCCAAGGGGTACAGAATAGCACACCAGTGGGAAGGATGTTGTCACTTACTGTACCTGTGATCGTGAATGTGCCCCCTGGAAGGACATGCAGTGGGCAGGACACCCCACCACCACCTCGAGTAAGCTGGGGCCTGCCCTACTCATCACTTCGGGTCTTTCCTGAGAGTGAGCTTTGCTGCGCATTCCAAATATGACCACCTCCCCATCACCCTGTGCTCAGGAGGAACACTTACAGAAAATGAAAGTCCCCGAGGACACTGGGCTTCACACTGTATGTTGTTTGGTGCTGCTTTGTAAGTATTTTTCAAAATACAGAGTCAGCACAGCAGGTGTCTCCTCTAATCACAGCACTGAGGAGGCAGAGGCAGGCGGATCAAAAATCTTGAGGCCAGCCTAGGCAATTGAGTGAGAGCCTCAAAAAAACAAAATTTTCTGGGCTGGCCAGATAGCTTGGCTGACTCGAGTGCCTCCTTAGGCAGAGCACAGAGGTGATTGAGGCTGGGTGTGGTAGCATGGGCCTGTAATCCCAGCATTTGGGGGGCTGAAAACAGAATCACTAATGTCCAGTCTGTGTAGTGACACCCTGTAGATCCTGTATTAAATACAAGAAAAAAAAATCCCCATATCTAAATATGTTCACATAGTAGGAAAGAAAAGCTTATATGTATACATGGGACAAAAGGGATATAATATTTTCTAATATGACTTGTCAGTCATTAAATGGTTTGATTGCAGTTGGTTGATAGGGTGATTATCAATTCCACTCACACTGTCCTAGTCCCACAACCATCCCTAGAGGTGACAGGTAATAATTAAGCCGCTATAGTTTATGGTGCTGAAGATCAAACTCGGGCCTTTACACTGAGCTGCATCCTCAGCCCTTTTTTTGTTTTGTTTTGTTTTGTTTTGTTTTTTTTGTTTATTTTGAGACAGGGTATCTCTAAATTGTCCAGGCTGATGTCAAACGTGTGTTTCTCCTGCATCGGCCTCCCAGAGTGCTGTAGTTACAGTCGTGCACCACCAGCCTGAGGCCAAGGTGAGGGCTCTGGCCCCTCCACCCACCTGCAGCTGTCGAACGGGCCCAGGTCTCTTAGTCCGGGAGAGGGGCGCTCAGTGCTTACTGGAGTGTGACCAGGACCCAGATGGGCTCACAAAGATGACCCCCTTCCTGCAGCGGGTGCAGCACATGACTTGCAAGTCCTCAGTGTCTGCCGAGAGAGCTGCAGCGCTCACGTTGCCGACTAGGTGGCGCTCCAGGACCGCGAGTTAAATAGCTGTAGGCGGAGGTGGGGCGGTGAGTTGAGGCAGGGAGATCGCAAGTTACGCTAATCACAGCAATCTGAGCCGCTGTCTGGCTAAACTCCACCCCCAGGGACCTGAGCATCTCGGACTGGACGACTCATACTTGCTGCCCACCAAAAACCCAAAGCAAAGAGACGGAGATTGAAAAGGGCAAGGGTCCTTCCTGCTCTTGCTGGGAGAACGCAATTCTCAGTGGGGTAAACGGAGGTAGTAACGGCTAAGGTTTTAGGTGGGTGGGAATCAATCCCCTTGGCCGGTCTGGGATGGGAGAGCAGGCTCTCTCCGCTACACACTTGTGTCCTGTAGCTCTCCTTTGTCAGGGCGAGTAGCAGCTGAACTGGACTGGGTAAAAGCAAATTCGAAGGCCTGCTGTTGGTACCGATAGCTCTGATACTTGCATAGGCCAAAAGGCTGAATTTGGGAGCTGGCCCTGCAGGGACTACTTATGTCCTCTTTGCACCCAAAAAAATAAGGAGCCACTCTTGCTGCCTCCTCCACCTTACCAACATGACCTCGGTTCCACCAAGTCCTCGGCCGATGCTCAAGCAGGTGCCACCGCCACCAACAGAGGGTGCAGTGTGCCCCTCGCAGGCTACCTATAGTATCCTGGAACTTTAACCACCCAAAGACAAACTCTTCTTCCCATGCACTTGAACACCCCACACATGCCCCCCGCAGGCCTTATGCCTGTGACTTAGAAGCCCTCTCCAAACTCTCCAATGGCTTCCTACATCACTAACGTCAAAGACCTTATAATGGGCTACGCCTGTTCAGTTCAAGGAAGTAGTCACTACCTACACAGGGACAGTGTCAATTTCAATGTAATTTCAGGCCCTGTCTTGACCCGCTCTGGGCCCCACACTCTGCCTCCACATTTCCTGTCACCCTCTCCATGTCCCAAGTGGCTTCACTCCCTAACCCATCTCCAGATGCCACGTGTAGTCCTGCCTCAGGGCCTTGGCCCTGGAGGTTTTCTTGCCCAAGATGCTGGCTGGCACGGTCTCTTCTTTTCTGTGGTCTCTTCAGACATCACATTGCTGAGGAGGGCTCTCAACTGTAATCCTTTCCAGCCAAGCGAGCTGGTACATTCCTGAGCTCTCAGCTACACAGAAGGCTGAGGCAGGAGGTCTCAAGCTCAAGGCAATGTAGACAGCTTTGTGAGACCCTGTCTCATAATTAAAAAGGGCTGAGGAGATGTAGCTCAGGGCTTTCTGGATTGAATCCCCACTAAATACATAGCAACTCTCTGCATAAATATCCTTACTTTATTTTCAGAGCTCTGCCCCCAGCACATGACCACTTCACATTGTGTTGAATGCCTTAGTCATAATGTCTAAGGGAGGAAACTGGTGTCAGGACTATGGTGGTCAGAAAATCCAGAGAAGCACAGGTGTTGAACACCCATAATCCCAGCATTCTGAGAAGCTGAGACAGGAGGATTGAAAGTTCAAGCCCAGCTTGGACAATTTAGCAACTTATTCACATCCCATCTCAACAAAAATGTGGTCTGAGAGCTGTGACCTTAGGTGTTGGTTAACGAATGACTGCTGGCCCCTCCAGTGACAGGCTCAGTGCCACACCAAAACTGGCCACCTGCATCTAAGGATCACTGCCTCCGTGGAGTTCAGAACACAGAGCAGGCTGGGCTGGAGTGAGAGTGGGACATGCAGCCCGGCAGGGCCCTGAAGGCCAAGGTGAACCCCCGAGAGGCGCTGCAGAGGAAGCTGAGCTCGAAACAAGGTGGGAGCTGGGCTAAGTGGCTGTGTCCTTCCGGGTCCCACGTGGCCACCTGAACCTGTGTTCTGCTTGGATCTGGAGCTGAGTAGATTAGGATGCAGTTGTTTGCCACCAAACCTGGCCAGTTTTACACACACACACACACACACACACACACACACACACACACACCAGATGCCAATCACTGAGCAAGAAGAGAGAGAGACCTTCCCCGCAGACCAGACTTGGCAACTCAGGAAAGTGGAAAAGTGGCTGATGGGAAGGCACCTGTGGTCTGTGTGCCTGTTCTTTATCGGGCTCACCATGGGCTGTGATCAGAAAAACAACATCCTAGCCAGGATGGCACATCCCTGCAATCCCAGCACTCAGAAGGCTGTGGCAGGAAGGTCATTGTGCATTTGATTCAAGCCTTGGCTACCAAGTGAGCTCAAGGCCAGCCTAAACTTCATAATGAGACCAACAGACAGAGAAAGAGAAAGGCATTAAACCCAGTCAGTTGGCACTTACCTATAATCGCAGCATTCCAGGAGGCTGAGGCAGGAGGATTACAAATCGGAACCCAGCCTGGGCAACTTAACAAGAATCTGTCTCAAACACTAAAAGCAAAAAGGGCTGGGGATATAGCTCAGTACAAAAGCTCTGGAAAGTGGCAAGAACAATGTGGAAAGTTCTCCCGAAGCAAAGGGAGACTTGTACGGGGGCATTAATGGTAGCATCTTTTGCTGTTGTTTTTGAATTGTAAATGCTCACCAAGTTTTTATCAACCCTTAGGTCTGGGTCTGTGTGTGGGTGTCTGCTGTCTGTGCCAGTGCTAAGCGTTCTGGTGCCTACGTCTGTGTGTGTAACATGCATGCAAGCGTGGTTGCAAGAGGGTGTGGCCAAGGCAGTGCACAGTTCCGTGTCAATGCTGTCCGGGGCCTTTTGTGTGGCATGCACCCCTTCCCCTCCCAAGCACCCCACTGTCACCCAAGACCTTTTGAGCTCCAGACTTTGTGGGGAGGCGAACATGTAGAAACGCACTCGGGCTCCAAAGTGCTGCCTTCACCTTCAGCAACTCCCTTCCGGGTTGCTGCGGCCCTGAGTCCACTGCCCTCCCCTAGGGCAACAGCAAGGCAGCCTCACCAGTCCCACCTCCTCGTCCCACCCCATCCTGGCACGTTCCCCAGGGAGGCCTTGCTTGGGCCTCACAATGGCCAAGAACATCGGTGTCTGCCCCCAAGAGCAAAGGGGCTCTGAAAGCCACCTGGGCACCACGCGTTGATGTCCGTGACTTCTTCCTTTCAGAAGGTGAGGGAAGGGGCTTGAAATAGGCCCACAGGCAGAGTGCTTGCCTGGCATTCCTGAGGCCTGGGTTTGAGCCCTTGCTCTTCAAAAAAGGTGGGCAGTATTGGGTATAATTCTTCACCATCTGGGGGCCTGGCAGGATGGCTCAGTGGTCTAAAGCACCTGCTTGGGAAAGCTTGGGTGGCTTCAGGGACCTCGGTTCAATCCCCAGCACCACATGCTGAGCCAGCCCTGCCCTCAGGGAGGGCTGAGCCAGCCATAAAAATGAGTGAATAAACAAACAAAGGTTCTGAAACAAGAAAAAAATAAATAAAAAATAAATAAATTCTTTAAAAAAAAATTCTTCAGCGTCTCCATCTGTACACACAGGACAACTTGAGGCTGGTTTGGCTGTCTTTTTGAAGAGGCCAAGGGGAGATGTCCCCATTTCCTACTGACCCCACTGAGGCCTTGCTAGCCCACTGCCCTCCATTGTAGGAACTACAGTGGTGCAGGATTCTAGTGCCCCCTCTGGTCTGTTTTAACAATTTTCCACTCATCCAGGGGCCAAGGCCTGTAGATGTTTTTGGGCTGAAGCAAGACAACTTTGAGGGCTCCACAACCACCTCAGCCAAAGCCAGCTCTCCAGCACCAAGGACCCCGGAGCCTGTGTTTTGAATGTGTTTCCCAGGTAACATTCTGTAGCTCATTACCAAGATCAAGATGGAATTGTGAACCATAGGCCCTCGAAACTCGCAGAAGCCAGGGGCACAGGGATGGTAGGCAAAGTGACAACGCAGACCCTACTAACCCAGTCTGAGGCCGAGAAATCAACTGGCAAACGTTTTATTTACATATTGGCTTGACATCTTGAGGTCAGGGAGGCAGTGGATGTGAGGTGCAAGGCAAAGGGATGTGAGAAGAGAACCATCCCTCCCTGCCCCAGGCCTCCCTTTCCAAGCTGAACACCGAGCATTGCATCTGAAAAAGTTAAAAGCACAGGCGACTGAACCCCACCATCTCAGAGCCTTTCTTGGCATTCTTTGACACTCTAAAAGGAGTTGGTATTGAAAAAAGCAATCAATGCACAGGAGGTAAAATAAGTCAGAGCAGGGACCTGGAGGAGCTGCCTCTCCAATGCATACCTCCATTGTGCAGCCTGGGGGAGGTGAACACCCGGGGATCTGAGCAGGGGCCCCTCACAGCTCGTCTTCTTGCTCTCCCTGTCCCCCCTCTGCACAGGCCTCAGCCCTCAGCACCCTGAGGCTCCTGGCCTCTCCGGCCCTGGGCACGCTCTTGGGCAGGGCTGGCAGCCGGGGAGTGTGCCAGAGAGCTCTCCTGCACTTCTGAAACCATGAAAAGCGGCCAGGGGTCTGGAACCTCACTGTCTTGACCTGTTTCTGGCGCCTGGCTCCTGGAGCTGTTCCCAAGTTCCCTTGGGCTGCTGAAGGTCCTGCTTCCTGGATGGCCTGGGCTCCGGCCCCTTCCCTCTGGTCAGCTCTGACCCCTACCCTCAGATTGTCTACAGCTGCTGCTCTGTGAGAAACGGAGGCTTCTGCTCTCCCATCAGCCTCTGCCCTCTGGTCCTCTGCATCCTCAGGGCCCTGTTCCACAGGGACAGCTGGCCCAGGAGCTGAGGATGCTCCCTCCTTCCTTCCTCGCCTGAAAGAGGCCAAGTTGATCTTTGGCCTCCATCGCCTAGAGGAGCGCTCAGGCACACCCCCATCTCCTGCACTCGCCCGGTCAGCCCTTCGGCTGGTAGACGCCCCACCTCTCTCTGTTGCCTCCTCCTCCTCCTCAGGGCCAGATCTCACTGCCCAACCCTTCACCCTCTGCTTCAGCTTCCCCCAGGACACCGGGCTAGCATACTCTGACCACCTGTCTGCCTTGGACACCCGGGAGCCCAGTTCATCCTCAAACACAGGCATGGGTGGATGGGCGCTGTGGCTGGCAGGCTGCAGGCCGCACTGCTCCCCCCCTGGCTGGAGGAAGGCCTGGACCACTTCTTCATCCTCCTCCTTCTCCAAGTCGCTGCCCCCTAAGAATTTGCTGCCCAAGTAACTGACTGGCATTCTGCGCACCTTCCGGGCTTGGTCTCTGGAAGTCTCGAAATCACTGAAGTCGCTGTCGCTAGCATTGCTGCTGTCGTAGGTGCCGACGACCAGGTGAGGCAGAGGGATGACCGCCGGCTGGACTCGCCTCCTGGTTCGAGGCTCCTTGGGCTTTTTACGGGGATGGGGTGCGTGCGGGGTGCTCTTCTCAATGATGCGTGCAACGTCCTCCAGGGTTCGGCCCTCTTCCTCCAGAAACTGGATCAGCCGTTCTCGAAATTCCGCTTCCTTGGTGGCAGGTTTGGAGAGGACCCTCCACACACCTCCAGCCAGCCGGACCTCCCGGGGGATGAGCAGGTAGTCAACGTCTTCCCCGATCTGCAGCACCCCCACCATCCCGACCGTGGAGTCCTCCTCTTTGTGGAACACCTTGCCGATCTTCTTAAAGGTCCCCAGGGGCTTCAAGGCCTCCACGAGGACGTCCAGATCAACATCTTTGCAGACATCAGGGACACTCCAGAGGATCAGGCAGTCGGGGGCTGGGAGGAAGCCCCAGGGGAACCAGCCCCCCACGTGGCTTTTCTCCAGAGTCTTTAAGATCTCCAGGGTGAAATCTGGGGTGGGGGACCGTGGTCCTGAGGAAGGAGAAAAGAAGTCCTAGCAGAGCTGCCGGGGAGCAGTGCCTGCCTGCCTGCCTGCCTGCCGGATGAGGGGCCCGCCTCGGGCACGAGCCGCCTGCGGCAGGTCCAGTCCGGACCAGGTCGTGCTCTCCGCAAGGATCTGGGCCCTCACTGCCCACCGTGCTTACGTGAGCCTAGGTGAGGTCAGGGCCGAGGCTCCAAGCCCACCCAAAGATGCCGACGTGGTGTCCAGATTCCAAGATGGGGCGCCGGAGTTGCGGGAGCTTCTTCCTGTCCCCGTCCTGGGCCAAGAATGTGGTTGGGAACTGAGAAGAGGACTGAGGAGGGGACTTTGTAAACAAAGACGGCTCCGCGTGGTGGCTCGGAAGGCTGAGGCGCCTAGAGGCCTTCAGCGCACCCCCCAGCAGGGTCTCCAGACTGGGATGACCTTGACGGGGTGGGGCTCGGGCAGGAAGTTCCAGTCCCCTCCCGGCCGAGGCCCACCTCCCCTGCTCGGTTTACACGCAGACTGACAGGGGGGCTGTCCACTCCCTTTGGGGCGGCCTCCCTCCCCTCCCGCAGGGGTGTGGCTGCGCCCCGGGCCTCTCTGGGGCCCACGTCGGCGCCTTCCCGGAAAGGCCGCGCTCTAAGCTGCCACCCAGGTTTCTGTGGGCTAATGGAGCGGGCCTTTGAGAGCCATGACACTGACCAGTGCCACGATAGCTGCGCCAACGCGTACCCAGGCGCGTGGGGAGCGATGGTGGAGGGGCTCACACGGCGATGGCTACACCGCTCACGCTCGATGAGTTCTCTTCTCTTCTCCTCTCTTCTCCTCTCTTCTCTCTCTGTCTCTGTCTCTGTCTCCTTTTCTTCCTGCTCTTTCTCTCTCTCTCTCTCTTTTTTTTTTTTTTTTTTTTTTTTTTTTTTGCCTTTTTGCCTTTTTGAGATAGGATCTTGCTATACAATTCAGGTTGGCCTTGAGCTTACTTTGTAGCTCAGGCTGGTCTCGAATTTGCAACTGTCACCCTGCCTCCACCTCCTGAAAGCTGGGATTACAGGCATGTGCCAGCATGCTGACCTTTTCTTTCTTCTCCCTTCTTTCCTTTCTGCCTTCCTCTCTCTCTCTCTCTCTCTCTCTCTCTCTCTCTCTCTCTCTGTGAGACAGGATCTCATGGTGTAGCACAGGCTAGGATGAGATTCTCCTGCCTCAGCCTCCCAAATGCTGGAATTATAGGTGTGCACCATGAAGCCAGGAAATAAACACTAGAGTGAATGAATGCACCTAGAATGCTCCCCTGTAGAGATATGCAACACAAAATTTGTGGAGCACTTTCTAGTACAAGGTGCCATCCCGTATGCTTTCTATGAAACCGTTACTATAATGCCAGTCAGTGCAACATTCCCATTATAGAGCTGGGGAAAGTAAGGCCCACGGGAATCTCCTGCTCAAGGTCTTAGTCAGGAAATGGTAAAGCTTGGATTTGAATCAAGTACAGCCTGACTTTTGTGTGCAGCTGAGTCCAGATGTGTCCCAAGGCTGATTACTTGCCTGGGAGCTGCCAGCAGTAGCTATTTCTGCAGAAGGTGAGCCCCCACCCGGGGCAGAAGAGACATGTACTTTTCATGTTTGTTACAGGCTTTCAATTACTTGGATTCTCAGCAATCAAAAATGTTAATTAACATTTTTGTTAACAGGTATGGTGGTGCCTGTCACTTGTAATCCAGGCTGCTCAGGGGACAGGAAGAAAGTTTGAGGGGGGCCTGGATAGTTTAGTGAACCCTGGCACACCGTGTGGGCCGCTGAAACTAGGCATGGTGGTACACACCTATAATCCCTGTGGAGGAGGGAGAACAGATTTTGCAACAGTCATGGGCTGTGCTGAGGGCTTTGATTTAATCTGAGTGAAATGGAAATTGTTCAGAGACAGATCTGACCTGGGTTGCAGAGTCAGGCCCGCTGCCACCTCGGGCCCTTCACACATGCCTGTCCTCTCCAGCCAGTGCGAGCACAGTGCTAATAAATCAGGAAGACACCAGAGCTACATCTCCAGCCCTTTCTTATTTTTTATTGTGAGACACAGTCTCTTTAAATCAGTAAGTGACCCAGGCCGGGAAAGAGACTTGGGATCCTATCACCTCAGCCTCCCAGAGTGCTAGGATTACTGGTTTTTATCACCATTTCCCAAGTTGGCTGGAGCAGCCTTAGCAGTCCTTCTTTTTGTGCAATGGCTGGGGTCAAGCTTTATTGTACTTAGTACAGGGTCTCACTATGTAGATTGGACTTGTAGCGATTCTCCTGTTTTCAGCCTCCCAAGTGCTGGGATTACAGGCCTCTGCCACCTCGTCCAATCTCAATCATCACAGTGTGCCCTGGGGTCGGAGCCAGGGCCGCGCTCTGCCTAAGCAGGCGTGTTAGTCCACTGAGCTATCTGGCTGGCCCTCCTGGACATATATTTGAACTGTTTACAAACTATGGTCAAGAAATTTGTAGCCATATGCTGATGTTTTCCCTCCATGTAAATCCTGGCCCCAGGCACACCTACTGATGAATGTTCTATTACTGTCCCTCATTCAGTCCAGTCTGAGCTTGAATAAATGACACAAGCTTGTTGCCTGCTGTTCTCCCATCCAGGCATCATGGTTATATAATAATGACAATGAGAAGTTTCTTATCATCATATCGCACTTCACAATGACATTTGTCCTTGTCGAGGTTCAAGGTGTTTCCCATATGTGTTTATAGTTATGATACATGGTGTAAGTGATGGACCAATGTCACCCATGCAAACAGAACCTCCTACCACCTCCTCTTGGGGCTTTTTCTGGACTCAAGAGTTTTCTGGAATCCCAAGGCCAGCTGTTGTGTAAAACTTTCATCACTTGAGGTCACCAGCAGAGCAAATCCCCAGAGAAAACTGACACAGAAATTGGCTGAAAATTCTAAATATCAGTGTTCTTGTAGAAATTGCCAACCCCTAAGCAGCTCTGCTGAGAGGACTTAAAAACCGAATGACTGTAGCTCCTACTTTTTATTTCTTTAAAAGAAATGATAGAGGCAAGGAAGATAGTTCCGTGGCAGAAGTGCCTGTCTGGCAAGTTAAGTCATCCAAGTGAGTCTTGAAAAATCCCTTTGGCTTCTCAACACCTCCCGGAGAGAAAGACTTAAGAAGCATCTTGAACAGGCCTGAGGATGGGTCTTTTACCTGCACCCCCGCTGCCAGGGTGGAGGTGTAGAGACAGAGCTTACACATCAGCTGCAGAGATCAGAAAGGAGGTTGGACACTGGAAGTCACTTATCCAATCAGTGATGCTCCCCATAGTGAGACGTGGGGGGCTGCAGTGTGAGAGCTGAGAGGTAAGAACCTAAGAGTCTGCGTGTGGATATAAATTATAGTTTTGCAAACAAAAAATCTGCCTGCAGCGTTTCCAGATTCCTCACCTTATGGAAGTTTGCAAATTCACAGATCTGATACCCCTGAAAGAGAGAGGGCTGCACGGACACACGGTTGGATTTGACCTCAGAAGCCCCACTCTCTTCCTGCAGGTGCCAGTCAGGGTAGAACACCCTGCTCCCACCCTGGACTCAGATCACTTCTGTAAGGCAGAGCACTGTGTGGAACAGTGGCAGCATTTTAGAGTCACACATGAGGCAGGTTCCTCCATTGTGGTGACCTCCCAGTCGGCTTGGCTTTTTTTTTTTTTTTTTTTTTAATGAATTTAGGACAGGGTCTATAGGGTGTACAGGGTCTCACTATGTAGATCGGACTGGTAGCGATTCTTCTGTTTTCAACCTCCCAAGCGCTGGGATTACAGGACTGTGCCCCCATGTGCAGTCTCCATCGGCAGCTCATCGAGCCCTCGGGGGTGGGGCCAGCAAGCATGCCAGGAACCGTGCTGCTGCACTCTGCCAAAGCAGGTGCTTTCGTCTGCTGAGCTACTTGGCTGGGCCTTAGCTTTGCTTCTCCACACAAGAGAAATAGGATGGTTTAATCCAGAAAGGTCTGCACCAGAGGCACCTTAAAGGGCATCTCTTTGGAAGACCAAAAATGGCTCTAGACTTTGCAGTAATAGGATTTTTGAAGCGGTCCAAACCCAGAGAGCTCTGGATCACCTCACACCAAGTAAGAAGTGGCCGTGCCCAACATGAGGGCGGTGGTGGTGGCCAAGCCTGACTGCAAAGCTTTTCCTTCAAGCAAGGAATTCCTTAGCCTGTTCTTTCTGGGTCTGCTTGAGTTGTCCTCAGTTCAGGCAAGAGACCTGAAAAACTTAAGAACCAGGAACCCCAAGTCTCCTCCATTTCCTGCAAACTCAGGCAAGTGCCTGGGGCAGCCCAGGTCTCCATGGCACTAGAAGGCTTGGGATCTCCCTGCTGTTAGACCTCGTTTGCTGACCTGAGAGGCCCTTCCAAACTCAGAAGTCACCTTCACTCCAATAGCATCCATGCCCATACTTCTGTGTCACCTGCCTACTCTCAGATGTTACCCATTTGCTCCGGTAAAAACACACCGGAAGTCACACTGGAGATGTTCAGGAGAGAGTTGTTGGCTGGACAAGTGAATGGCACATCCCTCCTTAGCTGAGTAGGATCGTTCAGCTGTTGCCTCCGACTACTCAAATAAAACCTCTGCTCACTGAGCTGTATCTAAGGCACATAATTATTACTCACTATAAGACCCATAAAGGGAGTTTTGATACCAGAAATCAAACTCAGGATCTTGCACTTGCCAGGCAGATGCTTATGCCACTGAGCTATATCCCTGGCCCTGAAGGCAGGGGTTTAACGTGCCCCACAGTACGCAAGTTTTAGGGACATAGTAAGTGTGCAATAAATATCCGGAGAGTGGATGGGAAGAAGAAGGAGCTGCCAAGCACTCAGCCACACCCATACAGTTATCAGTTCAGGGCACACACACATCCATGCCAGTCAGAAGTCACCTGTGCCACTCAGTGACACTCAAAAGTCACCCACTCCCCGGAGCAAGGTCCACTGCCATGTTCCCCACACCCACTAGCATTGCCCAGACTTACTGGGACGATGTTCACCCTCAAGCACTCAACCCCCACGCTCGCCTGGTATTGCCTCACGGCTTCTTATTGGAGACAGGGTGCCGTCGTTGGCTTTTCTTTTGTTTCTTACCTCTCTTACCATCCCCGGCCTTGTTCTCTTCTCCGGGGAGTCCAAGGGTGGCACCATATCCAGCCTGGTAGTGGCCTCTGCCTCTGAGTTCTGCCTGGGTAGGGGCATATAGCACTGCCTCGCAGGCAGCCCTCTGGGACCTGCCTCTGGGGGTCCCATCCTCCACCAGCCTGCCTCGCTCTGCAGGAAGAGGTTCAGCTTGGTCAGGAATTCAATGTCCTGCTTCTGGGCCATGCACCCCAACACCCTTGCCCTTCGATCTCCCTGGGGACTATGGTGTAGTAGTTGAGGTCCTCTGCCAGACTGATGATGGCAGCTTTAGCTCTTCCTCAAGCAAGGCTTTCCCAGCCACTTCAGCTTTGCCCAGAGGTTTGAGGGGGACCCATTTAATCACCTCAAGCTCCTCGTGGTTGCAGTCTTCTGGGACCTCCTGGATCATTGGGGACTTGTAACTTCCGCCTCCAACAGTTTGCAGCCATTCTCAACAGTGTGATGTTTTTCACACTGAAGAGCATCTTGTTCCGCCCCTTGAGGCAGTTGTGTGCCTGCTGCTGTGAACTTGAGCTGCCCTGGGAATCCTCAGAATGATCCAGGATGTCCCGGCTCTTTCCAAAGGCCATGTGAGAACCAGCCTCACAGCAGAGGCCACCAACAGACCCAGCTGGTCCAGCTCAGTCAAGGCGCCCAGCTCCGTGCTCAGGCTGCCCAATGTGCAGCCTCCTCTCTGCTTCTCTGAGTGTAACCATGGGAATCCCCAGAACTCACAGGTACTGGGGACTTGGGGGTCTGGGTTTGCCAGCTGGGGACTGTGGCTCCCTAGCCCTGGGTAAGGCCACATCAGGGAGGGTCTGAAGACTCTGTTTCCCCTTTTATCAGTAGGGGTCTCCAAAGCCTTGCAGGCCCTGATGGTCTCAGTAGATCTGGAACTGCTGATCGCCCCAGGGCTGCTGCCACAGGAATGCTGGGGGCTGCTAGGCAGGGGCTTTGTCCACTCCCTCCGATGCTGCCTTTGGTGCTCTGTGGGGTCACACCCCACACCTCCACCAAAGAGGGGGATGTGGCCTGCATGCTTGCTCTGCAGTGATGCCACCTCCTCCTTCTGCCCTGCAGCCCTGTGGTTTCCCGGGAAACCACTAGAAACTGCCTCTGTCATTGGCCAGGTCTGCCACCCGAAAGCTCAGTCCAAAGAGGTCATTCAGAGGTGAGACATGAGAGGTCAGCTTCCCAGATTCAGAAGTACCTGCCCTTCCCCTCTGAGACCCTGGCTGATTCCAGGGGCTGAGAGACCAGGAAGATACAAAATAAGCCTGCAAGGTCTTTTCTGGTCAGAATGTTAGGAAATGTTCAAAGAATAATGACAGCCCTGGAGGTCACAGGAGCCTGCCTGAGGTCTTGCTGGCCAACTCTGAGATGATTTAAATAAGAGTAACCAATTAGAATCCCCTGGGTAAAATAAGAACCTGAGAGTGCATATAGATGTAAGTGAATGTAAAGTTTGGTGAACAGTGTGTGCTGTGTCACTGTGTCACAGGACCTGCCCCTAGACTTTCTAGATGTGGGAGGAGAGCTGGAGGTGCAGCATGAGAAGCACCAGCCCCACACCCCAAGTGCTGGGCATTGAACCCAGGGCTTAGTGCATATTAACTGTCTGGAGAACCACCAAGCCACACCTCCAAAACGATTTTTTAAATAGTTCTATTGGATTACAACATATGTAGCGGGAATGAAGCCCTATGAACTGAGCACATTGTGCAATAGCACCCAAATCAATAACTGAGTGTCAGAAAGACGTGATGTGCTTTATGTGGGTCACTGTGTATGCTTGAGGACAGCCACTGTCCTGATTTCAATAGTGTAGATTGTCTACTTTGGTATTTTACATAAATGGATTGAATAATATCTGCTCTGTGTTTCTTGCTGTATCTACCTATTGGCAAATGCTTAGCTCTCAAATCACTAAATATTTGGACCACTTTATCCTCCCATGCCCAGTGTGCAAAGGTTCCAGTGTCCCTGACTTCTCTTCAGGACTGAGTATTGTGAGATGTTTTCACTACTGCAGTTCTGGGATGCAGTTTATTGTGGTGTCTCCTAAGTAGAATTTCATGTTTTAAGTGTGAATATTGCTGGCAACGACCTTGAGGATTTTTTCAGAACTTATTGGCCATGTGGATATTATATTTTGTGAAGTCTGTTAAGGTCTTTCCCTTGTTTCTCTTTGGGGCTGTCATCTTTTTGTGACTGATCTGTCACTTTTCATATGTTCTAGATCTTACCCTCATTATTTAAGCTGAGTTTGAGACAGTTGGGGACTACCACTTGGGATGGAAGGCTGGGGTGAAGGTATAAAGCCCTGGTTGCAGTAAACTGTCACTGTTTGCAGCATGGCGGGTTTCACCAGACTCAAGGTAAATACTGATGAAACCACAGAAGCAGAATGTTTGCATGACATTAGAAAATGTTGCCAAGAGGGAAAAAAAAAATACAGCTAAGCCCTCCAACCTTGTTTGCTCTTAGTCAGTGTAAAATCATCAGTTTTGGGGCCATACAGCCAGAGGATATAGTGCTAGCTTCCCACATCTGTGCCATGGGTGACTTCCCACTCCCAGCATGTGTCTTGTGATAACAGTGCCCAAGTTACTTCCCGGGACCTAGGCTGCTTTTGCTGAGTGCAGCGATCCTTCAGAGGGCCTGCAGCTACCTGGTGGGTGACTAGGATGGCACTTGTGCTCTGTCATAGTTGCCCTCTGTGCTGTTCTAACCCTGGGGTCAGATTCTGCCGGGCCTTGTATGTGGACCTGAAGACCGTTTAAGAAATGTGTCCCAGACCACAACATGGGTGAGCTGGGCCAGTGAGAGCTGAGTTGTGCCTTGTTTCCTTGGCAGCCCAAGCACTGAATGTCCTTCCCTGTCCCCAGGCTGGGGAGTGTGCGGGAGATGACACCAGCCATAGGAGCAGCTCAGCAGATCCTGAACAAAGCAAATCTGCAAGGCCTGGGTGTGCAAGATGATGGCACCAGGTGCATGCAGTGCAACGCATCTAGGACAAAGTGATCTGGACCACAGTGATCCACATCTGTCGCATCTTTCAGAACAGCACCTCTGGTCATGGCAATTATTGGACTTTGTCCTGGCCAAGCAAATCAATAAAAACCTGCTTTCTCTTCATTCACTCTCCTGGCTAGATGGGCAGATCCAGCCCAGATCCTGTGGGTGGGACTGGGGCCTGCAGGCTTGATATGGTGGGCTTCAGACTGAACTGGATAGAGGAACCCCTTCTGAGAGCCAGACTCTGTGGCAGGAAGGCTTTGTCCTTTAGTCTCCAGATACAGTTAATGGCTGGCCGCTATCTCCAGAAGTTTGGGGCTCACGCGGCAGAGCTACGAGGCAATTCACGCCTGAATCTACTTTGAACGGAATGAGATTGTCCTGAATTTAACAGCTACAGTGTCTCTTCAAATCGCAGAGCAGGGGCCTGGGGAGGTAGTGCCTGCCTGGCCAAGTGCAAGGTCGTGAGTTCAAACCCTGGTCCCGCAAAAAGAAAAAAATTAGATAGATAGATAGATAGATAGATACATACATACATAGATAGATACATAGATAGATAGATAGATACATAGATAGATAGATAGATAGATAGATAGATACATAGATAGATACATAGATACATAGATACATAGTCGAAATCGCGGAGGAAAAAAAGCAGAAGGTGTTTGGCCCTTGTAGGCCGCCGTACCGAGGGGGCGGAGCCCGGAAGAGTTCAGAATGGCGGCGCTGCACAGTGACAATGAGGATCTGGTCAGCTATGGGACCGGCCTGGAGCCTCTGGAAGAAGGTGTGGGACCGGTTAGTTGGCATGGGCTGTAGAAAACTGACTGGGAACCATGATTCGGGGCAGGAACATCACCTTTGCAGCCTGTGCCTGCAACGCCTCTATCGCCCAGGAAGGCAAAGAGCCGTGGGCAGCAGAGACGTCCCCTTTGGCCTAGCGCAGGGAGTGTACATCTGTGGCTGCCGGACCTGAGGGATCTATGAGGGGGTCGCAAGCGGCGGAGCTCTAAAGAACAAGTCTTGATGGAGAGAAACCAAGGAAGTCGGAGCTCACGAGAGGCGCACGTAGCCAATTAGAGGGAGAGATAGGAGTGCACGCGCCGGGAGCCAATGGGCGGGCGAGGGCGGGACCGAGGCGGAAAAGATGCTTGGAAGGGATTGGCTCGAGGGTCTGAGATTAGGTCTCTGGATGGATAGAGAGCAAAGAATACGGAAGAGGACAATTTGTGGGAGATGTAGGTTTGATGGAAAGCCAGCGACATAACGAGGGATCAGGAACCAAGGATCGAATTTGAGGCTTCCAATTGGAAAGCCTTAGGGAAATTAAAAAGAAAGACTGGGGACAGTTTTTAGTGGTTCAGTGGGAAATGGTGCAGAAAGAGCTGGGGAAGGCTGAGGAACATAGAAAATAGGGTGTTGGAATGTAGTGATGGTGCAAGCTTGTATAACCTAGGAGGCTGAGGCAGAAGGATTGCCACGAGTTCGAGACCAGACCGGGCTACGTAGTTCAAGGCCAACCTAAACTACCTAACGAGACACTATTTTAAAAAAGCAAAAAACAAAACGTAACAAAAAAAGAAAACTTAGTTTATCGATACACTTCAAGAGACAGTGGGAGAGTCTCAAGAACAACTCGAAAACGTCAGGATGAGTGGGTTTTCCAATTGTTTTTCAACATCCTGAGTGCTGGAATTACAGTACTTTGCCCTTACACCCTTAGTACCTAGAATTTCTATAAGGAATTGACACGGAAAAGGATCTAAGAAGTCAAATGGAGACATCTTAGGTATACATTCCCCGTGATTCTTGTTCCTTGTTAATATTCCATCAACGGCCACATTTGTTTAAGGTTGGACATCAAAGTTGCATCTCAACAGGCTCCATTACTCTGCTCTCACAGATGCTAATTTAAATAAGAATGTTGACATACATTAATTCTTTGAAGTGGATCTCGGCTCATTTTCAGGGATATACAGGTCTTATGTATTTTCTTGCATTGTTTCTAGGCAGCTTAGTGTAGTAACTCATAACTGCAAAGAATGAATTTTTTTCTTTTATTAATGTATTTAGGACAGGGTCTACTGGGTCTCGCTACATAGATCAGGCTTGTAGTGCACATAGTGATTCTCCTGTTTTCAGCCTGGAAAGTGCTGAGATTACAGGCATACTGCACTGCTCCTGGTCTCAATCTCTGTCTCAGTGTCCTCCGCGCCCCCATCACACCCTGGCAGGCACTTTAGTCCACTGAAGTATCTGGCCAGCCCTTGCAGAGAAAGAGTTTTAACCCATGTGACCAGAAAAAAGATTTGGATAAACTGAAGGAATGATCTTAGGTAAAATTAAAGAAACTGAGAGCCTAATAATTTTGAAGGTCTTGGCTTGGTGACCCACACCTGTAATGCTAGCACTCGAGAGGCTGAGGCAGGAAGATCACTACAAGTTTGAGGCCAGCCTGAACTACAGAGTGAGACGTTGATTTAAAAAAAAAAAAAAAAAAAAAAAAAGAAAGAAAGAAAAAGGAAAGCTGGGAAGGTGGTGCCTATCTGTGGTCCAGCCACTTGGCATACTGCAGGAGGATCACCTTGATGCTAATTTGGGCAACATAGTGACTCCTCGTTTGAAAAAGAAAAGTAGGAAAGGTCTAATAGGTGAAGTTCTGGGTCGATAAGTACTTTTTTTTGCTATATTATCATACTTTGTACAATAACCGTAATAGGACATAATTACAAAAAATCCAACACTGGGGCCAGGGGAGGTAGCTCAGGGGCACAAGTGCCTGCCTGGCAAGTGCAAGGTACTGAGCTTGATCCCCGCTCCCGCAAAAAAAAAAAAAAAAAAAAAAGGAAATCCAACATAATAGTAATAGCGTTTTTAAACTACTTTTTTTATTTTTTATTTTTATTTTTTATTTTTCTTTGTCTTTTTGAGACAGGGTCTCACTATGCAGTTCTGGCTGGCCTTGAGCTCACTTTTGTAGCTCAGGCTGGTCTCGAACTCACACCGATCCTCCTGCCTCAGTCTCCCGAGTGCTGGGATTACAGGTGTGCGCCACCATGCCCGGCCCTAAGATTTTTTTTATTTATTTCTCTTAAACCTCATTTATTTGTTTGTGTTAAGGCTGGCTCAGCCCGCCTTGGGGTGGGGATGTGCCCAGGGATCGAGGAGTGGTCGCAGCGCTTGACTTAAGTTTCCTCCGCAGGTGTTTTAGACCACTGAGCGTTCTCACTGGCCCTGAACTATTTTCTTTGTCTCAGGTCTTGCAAAGAATTCTGTAGATGTTACTTGATTAGCATAATTATGAAGTACCTATTGCTGTTAATATCCTTGTGTTGCAGATGAGGAAACTGAAACAAAGAGCTTAAGCTGACTGAAAACTCTCAACAGCAAAGGTGCAGTTGGCCTTAATATCCACAACACTAGGCTCAAAAGCACATCCTTAATTAACCACTGACTCGACTTTCTGTGCTGAACCTTTGAATTAAATGCCTATATCTTATTCTCTGAGTAATGAATCTTAATTATTTTTCTGTATTTAGGGCAGGGTCTAAAGGGTGTACAGGGTCTCGCTATGTAGATCGGAGTTGTAGTGATTCTCCTGTTTTCAGCTGCCTAAGTGCTGGGATTACAGGCCTGCGCCACCATGTCCAGTCTCAGTTACTGTCTCAGTGCACCCCGGGAGCAGGGCCCACACTGCATGCCCTGGCTACTACTTGGCAGGTGCGTTAGTCGGCTGAGCTATCAGGCTGTCCCTTTCTGACTAATTTAAAGATAACAAAACATAGTATATTAACTAACCATCGTTAGTCTCCCATTATCTTGTTTTGAAATTTGTTTTAACTATCATTAGCCTCCCCATTTTCTTGTTTTGAAATTTGTTTTCTTTCTCTTTTAAAAAGACAAGTTCTATGAATAATAAAAAGTTAAACAAATTCAGAATTGTATCATTTGCATTTTGCTTGCGTGATGCAACAACCTAACCCTTTTCAACAAAGCAGACAAGGGAATAAGTTTAAAAAACATGAACTGGTGGGCCAGTGAGATAGCTCAGGGGTCTAAAGCTCTGGCTTAAGCAATTGGCAGGGACTGTGGTTCAATCCCTGGCACCACAGGTTGCACTAGCGCTGCCCCTAAGATGGGCTGAGCTGGCCACAAAACAAAAAAGAAAAGAAAGAAAAATTTTTAAGAAACCCTGTGACTAAACCGATCTGATGATGAAAATATGTAATATAACCATTGTTAAATTTAAACAATAAAAATATTAAATCGTGAAAAAAAACTGGATTAATATTCAGCACAAAAAACATAAAAATATTCAATTTTGAAAATTCGGTAGTAAAATGAATTTTGTAAAACGAGAATTAAATAAAATTATTGAAAAAAGAAAAAAAATAAAAAACCCTGTGAACTGAGGAATAACTAGATTAGACTCATAGAATTTAAGGAAACAAGATTTGGATAAATGAGCAATCCACAAAGAAACTATTCTGGATACAGGGATGTGCTAGGAGCTGTGAAAGAGGTATAGAAGTGTTCCTTGCTTGTGAACCTCTGAATGCCGTATATTATTTCACAATGGCCTCCACCTCATGGCAGTCCTCCTGCTTCAGCCTCTTGAGTGGTGGGATTATTGGTGTGCGCCATGATGCTCAGATGGCCCATCTATTTGAACCTTCTTCCTCAATATAATTTTTTTTAAATCTCTTTTTTATGTATTTGGTACAGGTTCTCTCTATGCAGCTCAGACCCAGTGATCCTCCTGTTTTCAGCCGCCATCACATCCAGTCTCAGTGGCTTGCTCATCGAGCCCAGGGTTGGGGCCTGCACAGCATGTGGTGCTGAGGATCAACCCTGGTCCCTGCACTTGCCTAAGCGGGTGCTTAGTACACTGAGCTATCTTGCTGGCCCTAGACATCTTTCTTACACAAACACAAACATGGTCCTTTTCCAAAATCATGTTACAAATTAAATTCATGAGCCAAAGGAATACTGTTGGGGCTGGGGTGATAGCTCTGTGGCACAAGTTCCTGCCTGGCAAGTGCAAGGTCATGAGTTTGAGCCCCAGTCCTGCAAAACAACAACAACAACAACAAAAAAAAAAACAAAGAAGCACTGTATATTGCTTTCATTTTTAAATGTTTGTTTGTTTATCTATTTATTATGAGCAGAATAGATTTATTGGGGGAAAGAAAGCTCCTGTCCAGGAGAGGAACAGGAGGGGGGCCTGAACAGGTTGTCCCCCTTTTGTGTGTGTGTGTTTTAGGAAAGGGTCTACAGTAGCGGTTATCAACCTGTGGGGTCATGACCCTGGCGGGGGTCGAACAAACAAAACACAGGGGTTGCCTAAAGCCATCGGAAAATACATATTTAAACCCATGCTATGCCATGGTGAAATGTTATTTATTGGAATTAGTAATAACTATTTCTCAACATATAATTAAATATTGTTTTGTGATTAATCACTATGTTTAAATTATGTTTGATTTGTAGCAATGAGAATACATAATGCATATCAGG
>PVJA010002117.1:0-103330 GCA_004027025.1 Myocastor coypus | reverse complement strand
ACAAATGTTGAGCCAACGATTCTATCCATCCCTGAAGCCAAACAAATCATAATTTTTTTTTGTACTTTCTTCCCATTTCCTCTTTCATTCTGGCAATAAATTGCCATCAGAATGCAGTCATTTCCAGTTCTCACATCCTATCTCCTCTTCTTGGGATTCGCGACGTGCTGACATCCTGTTCCAAGCATCACCTCTGGTAGCACTTAGTGACTGTTTGAAAATGGATAAAAACATGCGTGCATCTTCAGATTCACTTCTTATGTCTGACCATGTTTTCACAGCATAACCTTTCAAATTTGTTTTAACCTTAGATTGTTTCATTTGGCAACTTTTTAACTAGATATAAAAATACGAGCTGTTATGTGAGACACTCTAGGTTTTAGGAAGATATGAAGAAGCTTAAAGCATGATTCCAGCCCTTGAGGAATTCACATTTAGTTTGGGGAGAGGCATGTACATGAAGAACTGTGACATAAAGGCTGGTGAGATAGTTCAGTGCACTAAATGCTTGCTTAGGCAGGCGCAGGGACCAGGGTTGGATCCCTGACACCACATGCTGCATTGACTACACCCCCGGATGCACTGAGCTAGTGACCCAGTAGGGGTGTGGTGGCACACACCAATAATCCCAGCACTGGAGAGATTAAAAACAGGAAGATTACTTTGAGTCCAAGTGAGACCCAATAAATATATATATATATATATATATATATATATATATATATATCACAAAGCAGATAGTGGTAAGCACCCCAAGAGTAAAATAAATGACTACATCTTGAAAGAATTGAGTGTCCTTATAAGTGATGCTATACCCTGCCAAGAGAGCTACAAAAGCAAAGGTTAGCAGCCAAGAAAGGAATAAAGTTGTGCTTTTATTAACAGCTACAAGAGTGCCCATTAAATACCACTCTGGATTGGGTGGAGAGAAACGGATCTCTAAAAGTATCTTACACTGAAAAGTGGAAGTAAACATTGCTATTCCCAGCTTACCAGCCTAAGCCTATAAAGCCAATACTAACCCCAATTTCTTGGCCAACCGTACAAACCAAAAATCAACAAGCAGAGCAAAATAATGGTGGATCTAGCCTTTGAACTCCATAGAAAAGAAAACCTCCATAGAAATTTTCCCATACCTCCATAGAAAAAGAAAACTGAAAACTCACTTGAACTATGAAGAAGGCAGAAGTTAGTCCAACCCTTTTCCCACTCTGAAAAGAGAAATAATTCGCTTGCCCACCCAAGAATATAGAGAAAATTCACTAGCGAAATATGGCTGGTGAGTTTCAGTCTTGGACCAATGGAAATTGTAACTCCTTCTCTGTTAGAGGAAAACTGGATAGAAGCGCAGTCTTTTAAAAGGGGACCAGTAGTATTATCTCTGTTTTATCTGTGAGCTGAAGATGAGAGGTGCACAAAGGGATAGGTCTAAGTCTCCTCTCAAATATCATTGCCTTATAACAGCCTTCTACAAACGGGCTTTCTCAAACACACATTCTTTGAATCAAGTGTTCCTTTGGAAAACATCGAATCCGTTATGCCTTAGGAGACAGAATTCATCTGTTCTACCAGTTTTTATCCTGTTCTATGCCTGGTCCTGTGGTTTACGTGTGTCCCTTAAAGATGCATATGCTGGAAGTTGGTGGTGCTCAGCTGGTAGAACCCTTAAGAGACAAGACCTACTGGACAATAGCTATGTCAATGGAAATACCATCCTTGGAAGAGATCCATGTAGTTCTCATGGTAACCCAGTGAGTTCTCACAAGAGTGGAGTGTCATAAAGCAAGCCCAGCCCACACACTCAGTCTCTTTTGCATGCACCTGTGCCCTTTTTCCTTCTCATCATGCTGAGATGCAGCCAAGAATTTCTCAATAGCACCCCAGTGCCACACTGTTTGGACCAGAATCATTAGCCAAATAAATCTCTTATTTTATATGTATCCAGCCTCAGACATTGTATTGTAGCAACAGAATACAGACTGAGGCATCATGTCTTCTAGTAGATCCTTTCACATTGACTCTGGCCTTGGACATAAGACCTATTTGTGCCAATCCGTCAACAGGAAATAAGACAAAGAAAGACTTGAAAAAGCACTTGCATATTTCTGCCTCTACTCTTAGGCTCTTACAATTGTCTGAGGACATGCCCAGAATGTCCTTATGGAGAATGAGACAAATGGAGCACAGCCAGTTTCCCCAGCCAACAGCATCACGGATCCACCAACATCCAGAAGACTCGTAGTCCTGTGTCAGTCTTGGTCAAGGCTAAAGAACTACACAGCCAAGCATAGTCAAAACAGTGCAGATAGCCCACAGATCTACAAGTAATAACAGAGATAACTTATAATTTACTGAAGTTGAGGGGATGTAAACAGAAATAACTAGTTGATTTCCTCTTCTTGTAAAGTCATACATATAATTATTGTGATCCAAACTTATTTACCATATACTCATCTCCATAGAAACTTTTTTGTTTTTTTTTTGTGAAACTGGGCATTAAACTCAGGCCCTTGTGCCTGCTAGGCAGGCACTTATTTTATGGAGCTATCTCCCCAGCCCCTTTATAGAAACTTTTAAAGTTATGCCTCCAAAAACAATACACCAGGAAAACACTGGGGTAAAAATAAAATTGCCTCAGGATGCCAATTTTAGAGATGTAATAAAAGATATTCAAGATATGATGATAGAATGCTTAGGAAAAGAAAAATTGGACTAAGCAACTGGGCCTGGTGTGTGAGTGAGACCATGTGGGGCCCACTGAAAACTCACTGAACCCAGCAACCAAGCCCAGCATGTGAGTGGGACTTCCTAGAACCCACCATAAATTCATTCAACCCAGAAACAAGGCCTGGCATGTGGTGAAACTTCATCCATCAGACAGGCGCAGTGTGGAAAACTGCAGCAAAAGTCCCTGCAGACGGGCTAAAGCCAAGGTCCACCCAGCTCATCCAGGAGCAGAACATCTCACCAGAGTGGCACAGCATGTTCTCCTCCAAGGGCTACAGCAGGAAGAAGTGAGCACAGCAGCCAGACCCAAGCCACACCCACCTGGACGAGACTGAACTTGGTATATCCAGATTTGGTGCTAAGGTAAGAACTCTGCCAAAGCTCTACACCAATGGTAAGAAATCAGGGCTATACAAAATGACAAAGAGAAGGAGCAAAATGTGTTCTCAAGCCATGAGCCCACCTAGAACAAATGCAGTAGACAATAGCATAGAAGAAATTGGAAATCGTTAATCTAAAATGTCTGAAATAATAGCATCTGAAGAAACAACTGCAAAAAGATATGGAGGAAATCAGATCAGAAATAATTTCTGAAGTAAAAAATGAAGTAATGATTATAATGAAAGATGTACCAAGTGCTTCTGAAGAAAACACTGATAAACACATAGAGGAGAGTATGATGGAATCCTGGAATAAGAAATATAGGAAAGTAATAGAATACATGAAGCAGATTCAAAGTGCTAGACAGGAAATTAAAACTTCAATCACAAGCTAGCAAAACTTTTTCAATGAAAGTGAAAATACTTGCAGACCTTAAAAACACCATTGCAGCTAGTGAAAACGTAAGAAAAGATCTCTTAAAAACAATTACAGAGCCGAGCGTGGTGGCGCACGCCTGTAATCCCAGCACCCGGGAGGCTGAGACAGGAGGATCGGTGCAAGTTCGAGACCAGCCTGGGCTACAAAAATGAGCTCAAGGCCAGCCTGAACTGCATAGCGAGACCCTGTCTCAAAAAGACAAAAAAAAAAAAAATTAGAATGCAGGAAAAAATAATTCAACATCTGTAAGATGATGCAAAGATGAACAACATAAGAATAATAGGCATCAGTGAGAAAGGAGGAGTCTGTACAAATGATATAAAAAGAATGCGGGCAGAAGTAATAGAAAACTTCCCAAATATGGCAGAACAATTTGACATTCCGGTAACCAAAGCATATAGAACTCCAAATAACATCAATCGAATTAAAAAACACACCCAGACATATAATAATCAAGATCCCAGAAATTCAGCATGGGAACAGTACCCTAAAAGCTGCTAGAGAAAATAAACAGCTCACATTTAAAAGAAAACCCATCAGAATAATGGCAGATTTCTCTTTACAAACCATCAAGTCAAGAAAAGCATGGACCAAAGTACTACAAGTCTTGCAAGAAAACAAATTCCAACCAGACTGATACACCCTGCAAAACTCCCTTTCAAGTATAATGGAGAAGTGGACTACTTCCAAGACAAAGAACAACTGAACAATTTCATGATGACAAAGCCAACCCTACACAGTTTACTAAAAAATATTCTAGAGTGGGATCAAAATGACCACGACTCCATGAAGGAGAATGGAAAGAACTCATGAAATAGGGAAACAATGAGATACAGGAGAAAAAAGGTATATAATAGCAGTTTTTTAGCTATTTCCATCAGCCTATTTTACAAATGGACTTCTCCTGCAACCTATGAGTCATGATTGTGGCCAGATCTACAGGATGGATATCAAGGAAATAGCAGTAGCTCTGTCCCACAAGTGACACCTGGTCACCTGTAAGCATTATGACATTTTTCCATGTCCACGACATACTAGAACTTTGAGCGATATCCTATCCTCAAACTGTTAGAAATTCTGGTGATATATTTGCCATATCAGTATTTATGTTACATTTTTTTATGTTATGTATTATTCTTAGTAATTCCTTACTACCATGGAAACTTTTTTCTTACTTGATATCTTTGTGTATAATGACCTATTCAAATACTATGCAAATACTCTGAATTGTTTACATATTCATACATATGACACACAACATTCTGGTCTCTAAGTTGGATTCATGATTTGATTCGAATTTTATAATATTGCTTTGAAAGATTTAACTTAATTTTAATTAATTAATATTGAATTAATTTTCAGAATATTGTTTAATCATACTGTTTGTTTTATGATTTATACTGTATCTTTCACTTACAATCTGCTTATAAGATATGGTATGATTTTTCTCCTAGTATTAGAAACTTTAAAGAGAATATATATATATATATATATATATATACATATATATATATATATGAGGAGTTAGGATACATATACAGCCACTTTCTCTTTCTCTTAGTTCATTGAGAATAAAAGTTTGTACTGACATTGTTTTGGCAAGATAACAGGTCTGCATCTTGTCCTCTGAGTAACTACTATGAAGACAACAATATGCATTGTATTAATTATTGTAACCATCCTACTAACCTGTTTTGAAACTGTCTCATTGCTATTTTATATTTTTTCTCATTAAAGTGAATAAAAATTTACAAAAGGAAAAAAAAGAAAAGAAAACAGATAACATGTATTTAAAATCCTAAGCAATCCTCTCCTCGAGAGGATGGTAGTATTAATGTCAAAACAAGGCATCTCAGAAAGAGTGAATTTGAGACAAACTAGTTTTGGTTTAGGAACACTAAATCTAAATGGAATGCACTATTTCAAGAGACTAAGGGCCAAGAGGAAGGGTTGGAATGGTTCTCTCAATTCTCGATAGTGAGTTATCGACTCGCAAAAGATCCTGTGGAGGTAAGGGTCAAACACCTCTGATATCACGATACAGAGTTTGCCACATAGACAGAAGCCAGAGGGAGCAAATTCCTGGAGTTGAGACTGTCGTTTAGTCCCTTGATCTTTGGTCCCCTTACTCCATTGCTCTTCTGTCATTTAACCACTGACTGGACACCGACTCAATACAGAGCACCTACCACATTGGTAACCTAATTGAAAGCTGCTGAAAAAAAGAAAGAAGAAGAGGAAATTGATGTAGAGGGGAGAAGGATGTGAGTTGCTTTGGGATATTTGAAAATATCTTATGCGGGGAATTAAACACCGGCATTCATTACTGCTCAGAGACTTACTGCATGCCTTGGGAAGCTGTGGGTCACTTTCCCTCTAGTAATTGAGTAGAAATAATATAGCTATAATCCGAGGCTGTGCAGATGCTATGGTTTGTGTCTAGCTGCCCCCACCCCAAAGCCTCATGCAATCATGGGGCAGGGATTTCTAGAGTTTGAGACTAACTGATGATCCACTGGGATTATGTGTTTTAGTACTACTGGGATTATGGGTGTGGTCTGGGGCAAACAGACTCTGTCTCTGGCTGTCTCTGTCTCTGTCTCTCTGTCTCTCTGTCTCTGTCTGTCTGTCTGTCTCTGTCTCTCTGTCTGTCTGTCTGTCTGTGTCTCTCTCTCTCTTTCTCTCTCTCTCTGTTGCCTGGTTGGTTGGTTTATTCTGTCCCCATTTTGTTGCTGTCCCGCCACCATGAACTGGATGCTCTCTGCCCTGTGACACAGCCTTGGAACTAGCCAAGTATGGACTGAAACCTTGAGTAACTATGAGCTAAATAAACCTCTCCTTCCTTTACTTTGGGTGGCAGGTATTTGTCCTAGCAACAAGAGAAGAGTAACTAAGACAGCAGATAAAGAAGCAGAGGGAGTAAACTAGAATACTCTCTGGGCTTCTTCCAAATCTACAATCCTAGCCTTCTCCTACCTGTTTTCTAGACTCTTCCTCATTGTGCCTATATACAATAAGCTAATCTACTAGTCTAAATCAGCAAGAAATTTTAACAGCGCCTTCCTCTTTACTACTGTATCAGTCAGCTTTCCACTCCTGTAACAACGCATCTGAGATAATAAACTTATACAGGTAAAACATTATTTTAGCTCACAGTCATGAGTTTTCAGTCTATAGTGGGCCTCATTTTCATGGCCAGAAGCAAGGAGAAAGAGGAAGGTCCAAGGTCCCAAAGTTTGTTTTTGGGTATGCCCCCAGCGAGCTGCAGGTTTCACTCCACGAAGGTTCTACCACCTTCCAACATGTCTCAGTTACTATTCTCTCATTGATGGGACAAAATACACCGACACCCAAAATGAAGGAAGGAGAGGTTTATTTAGCCCACAGTTTGTGGAGGTTTCAGTCCATATTTGGCGGGCTCCAAGGCAGAGTGGCACAATGCAGAGAGCAGATGTTCATGGCAGCAGAAAACAGCAAAAGCAACAAGAGCGAAACAGGACAAGCAATGGTGGCGGCAGCAGTGGAAAGCCTCTCTCCACTCCTTAGATTGCATTCAGACTCTCTGCCCCAGGGTGGGTGTAGCGTTCACACCCACAATCCCAGCATTGGATCATGAATTAATCACAAACCCTAGAAGCCTGAGCATGACTTCATGAGGCTTTGGGGGAACACCTAGACACAAACCATAACAGAACTTTTCCACTCTGGCCAAGAAACATTTAACACATGGGATGCTGGGGGCATTTTAGTTCCAAATTATAGCATTCACCATGGCCAATAGCCATAAAGAACGAGTCAGAAACTGCAGCTTGAAGAAATGACTTCTGCCCCTTCCGTGTCTCTGAGACTCAACAGGTACAAGGACAGGGAAGGCATCTGTGTGTCATCTGAGATGAGGAAGGTCACCACCCTCTGTCACTTCATCCTGAAGTCAGGCTTTGTCTTTCCCCTTACTGCTAAGGAAGATCAGGTGAGTTACAGCCCAGTCTCCAGGCTGTAATGATGTTTCCTAGAAACAGATGATTGCCCAAGGAGGCTCATTCCTCCTAGGACCTCTTCCTTGATGTGTTCATGTGTTTGATAGAACTCAGGAAAAGCTTTTTGATACAACCCAGAAAAAGCCACCTGGGTTTCAAGATAGAATTTCAAACTTGGCTGCTCTGCGCAAGCTCGGGAGAAGAAATAAAGTTAACCAGAAGAGCACACAACTGGATATATGAAAAATTCAATATTAAACTTCCTAATTGTATTCACATAAGGGCATATGTGCCTTCCAAGGATAACAACAAGCTAGAGTTAGTTTAAATCCTCTTTCAGGAGTAATCTGTACTGATCTTTGATAGTAATGTTAGCAGTTGATACCAAGGAAAATACATTGCATAAGTGCATTTTCTTTGTTTGGAATGGACAGTATATTTTCACTAGCATCATTGCTGGAACCAGACAGCCTAGGTTCAAATACAGACCCTCTTCCACCAGCTTCATGACTGGATCTTCCCATTCCTTATCTGCAAAATGAGGATCATGTAAATACTTACTCCACCTGAACTATAATATGGAGAGGTCAACGTAAGTGAACACACTTACAACACAAGCAAAACAGTGCCTGGTCTACGGCTCAAGGTCTACGGCTCAAGCTCCACGGATGAGTGCAATTACTGTTCCACGGCTTTAAAATGGCAGCGAGGTAGGAACCTTTTTAAAGAGCTCATGTAATCAAGGCCTATGTTTCTAGTTAAAGTACTTCAAATGCCTGAGATAGAAACGGAAATGTATGAACTCAGCGCCTCTGTACCTCCATTCCAACTATTTCAAAGCCAGTAAGAAAAACACATGGTGTGACTGGAGGGCAAATCTTAGACAAATTATCTCAATTAACATCAATGGGACATTTCTCCCATTTCCACTATAAAAAAACCAGTGTCGGGGCATGGCAAAGCTCATGTTTGAGTGAGTAATGGTAGGTTCTAAGGAGACTACTGCACTTGAAGTTTATAAATTCTTTTATCCTTTGCTTTGAAGTTTGCTTAGCAAATGGGACAACTTGCGGGATGGTTTTCTTAATCTGTGCATATATCTTTGGGGAGGGAGTAAACTTTACTGTCAGTATCTATTTCTTCACTAATCTTCCCTTGATTTTCCAACTATTTGGCCCATCATTAAACAGTTTATAAGCTTTGCATTTATACAAGTACTCAGGACCGTTTTAACTTTTCAAGAGCAAGAAAAATGCATGTACATTTAATAAAAACTAGCTATGAAAGGGTGCAAAGTCTCAGTTTTAAAAGTGAACAAATCTTAGAGATATGCTATAACGTGTGTGGCTAACAATGCTTACTAAGTACTTAAAACTTTGGTAATTGTGCTGATATTAGATGTTCTTATTACAGAATAATGATATAAAGGGAAAGCAAAGATTTTTAGAGGTATGAATATGCTTATGCCTATGTGGTGATGGTTTAATAGGGATGCACTTGCTTCCAAACTTCAACTTGTATACATTAAACATTCGCAACTTTGGTATGCTATTCATGCATCAACTTCATGGTTTTTAGAAATTTCTATTATCTATTGTGCATTCACGCTTACATTGGGTGCTGCTACATGTTCCCTACACACATATACAATTATATATAAAAATTTATTCATATATACAGAGTACACCAAAAAGGACGTATATGCACTCCAGGAAAGGAAGAATGGTATGATGATTTTTTCAGCAGATGTTGCTGTCCTCCAGTGGCAGACTCGAACGAACTGCTTGGCTAGTCCCTAGAGAAGAAATTAAAAATGCACGTGTAGCAATTTCAGTGACCAGGCTACCCAAGCAGCTATGTACAGTACTGATAAAGGTGGCTGAAAGCTCCTGGCTGCCATATTAAGCACTCCTTGTAATTGTGGAAGCCATGGGTAACTTATATTAATCACGTGCTGTTCCAGTAAATTTAGTATTCAAGTGTTGATACAAGCTTTTCTTTTCCTGAAGTGTGCATACATTTTTCACCAGACTCTCTCTCTCTGTATATGTGGGCCCATCTAATCATTCAAAGCACTTCCAAGGCCGCTCTATGAGTAAGCACACTAGGCACTAGCTACCTGGATGGATGGAACCTAGACTTAGCAGAGGAACGAAACGCAAGCTCGTCCACATGTGGCACAGACCAGGCAGCTTCCTGGACAGCCATCTGCTACGAGAGGCCCCAAGGCTTGAGGTCCCTTCTTTCCCTCCCCTGAGTCATGTGCCTCCCAACACGTGAAGACAGGACGGAGCAGGAACGTGGAGCAGGGACAGTGCTCTGCGCTGCTTTGGTCCCAAAGTCCCCTCCCCCTTCCTTCTTCTCACACCCTGCTGGCCAGGGAGTAGGCTCACGGTCAGCCTCCCCACAAGGAAGAGTAGGAAACATAGAACATACAGATAGCAGTGAACCCCGAAAGATCTGCCATAGTTTACTCTCTAGCCACCAAGTCGGTACTTTCTTCCCTATTTCCAAACACAGAGGACATCTGCATGACGTGCTGTGAAGGAATCAGCCTCACATTCCATCTGATCACTGTGCTCAGCTCAAAGGCTAGGACTTCCTGCCTAGGAAGTCCTCTGTGTGTGTCTGGCTGTAACCAGCTCACTAGATTCACTAAAGTGGAAGTAGTCCATCAATAAATAAGACAAGTAAGCTTCTCTCTCTCTCTGTCTCTCTGTCTCTCTGTCTCTCTGTCTCTCTCTCTCTGATACACACACACACACACACACACACACACTATACAAATGATATAACAGCAACTAGAAAAATTCCCACTCAGGGGCCAGCGAGATAGCTCAGAGGACTAAAGCATTTACTTACGTGACCAGGATTCGATCTCCAGCCTGAAGTACCAGCTCCACCCCCAGGGCACGCTGAGACACGATTGAGACTGGGTGTGGTGGCACAAGCGTATAATCCCAGCACTTGGGAGGCTGAAAACGAGGATCATGACTAGTCTGATTTGTGTAGTGAGACTCTATAGACCCTGCACTAAAATAAGAAAAGAAAAATTCCCATTCAGAAAAGAATGGATACAGACTTCAGCCTAAAACATATTAAAAGCCACCGCTCTGTGGCTGGAGCACATTATTGCTGCGACCTTGTGAAAGTGTGCCCTGCCTCATTCTTTTCCTCCTTTTACCTAGAAAGGAGGGGATGGGAAGCCTGGGTCCACACAGGCCTGCAGTTCATCTCCTGCTAGTGCAAAACTCTGTGCTCAATCTTGAAAGACACTTGGAATATCGACCTACGACTTTTTAGCACTAGAGTTTCATCAGGCTAGGACTTTTAGCCCCTCAAAAAATTGCTTGGCTACTACAAGGTATCAAATGTACATCCTCTCTTCCTTGTCCATGTTATTCATATTTAAATTTCAGCCATTTCTTCCTCATTTCATTGCAGAAACACCATTATAAATGCAGCCACAGTCACCAACACACATTGTACCTTCCAAGCCGTCATAGCTGTCCAGGTCACCTGACCTTCTGCCACTGCAAAGCATAGAATATCACCTTTCCAGGCCCTGTTATCAGTTTCTTTGACACTTATCTGCTGACTATTGGGCCAGTGCTATGAGTCTTTGCAAGAGCAACATCGCATATAGGCACTGATTTGGGTATTAGGAGAAATTTTGTTAGCTACTGTGATCAACACCCCCTAATCTTGGTGACACATAAATACACTTCTCGGAGTACCTGCCACTTACTATAGGGCCTTAAAGTATTTGTGGGGTTTGTTGTTGTTGTTGTTGTTGTTGTTGTTGTTTTAGGGCCTTAAAGTATTTGTAAAACACAAGTACTGAGATAGATAGATAGATAGATAGATAGATAGATAGATAGATAGATGATAGAATAAATAGAGGATAGAAAGATAGATAGAGATGATAGATGATAGACACAGAGAGAGAGATATAATAGATGATAGGAATATAGAGAGATGATAAATAGATTAGATAGATAGAATAGAAGATAGAAAGATAGAGATGATAGATAGATAGATAGATAGATAGATAGATAGACAGATAGATGATAGATAGGAAGATAGAGAGATGATAGATTAGATAGATACATAGATAAATATAGATAGATACATAGATACATAGATAGATGATAGGTAGATAGATGATAGATGACAGGTTGATAGTTGATTAAATAGATAGATGAAAGCACGTTACTTCAAAATAGTTTTATTTAATTTTTTACAATTAAGAAAATCAAAGTTTAAAGACATGTAGGACCATGTGCAAAGTCACATACTGCAATGAGCCAGACCCAGGATCCAAGCCCAGCACTGTGACACCACACGTACTAGAGCCTGCAGAATTCCTTTGGTAGAAGCCAGAGCCAGAGCAGATGTCACCTTTTTATCTGCACTCACAGCAAAAAGAAAAAACTAAAGCTTGACAACTTCCCTACAGGTTTAGGTATTCTCTCTTTCCACTATTTCATTGAGTGGTACTATCCTCTATGCATTGTGTAGTAGCCTTTTTAAGTGATTAAAAAAATCTATACCCTTGGAAAAAATGAGGTTTTTGTCCTGGAACGTGTTTGCATAGCCCTGCGCGATGGTCATGCTTAATGACTTCTGCCTATGTCCATATTTCTATTCTTCTACTGAAGGATCCATTTATTTAAATAATGTTTTCCAGTTACTTAGGGGATTTTATTGCATAGCTATTAATTAAGTGTGGTAAAGATATACATTGTCTTATGTTTACTTTTATATAAGTTTTGACTTGAAAATATACTCATAAGTGAAATAAGCCAGACCTACATATGTAAATATTGCATAGTCTCCCTAGTGTAAGAACTCAAAACAAGAAATAAAAATGGAAAGGCATAACACAGCTGAATGGAAATCAAGGACTTAAGGGTTAAACAACAAAGAGGCTGTAGGCAGAAAAGATAGGAAACATGGCAGGAGCAAAACCATGCACTTACATACACAGGAGGAATTAGATCATGGTCCTAAGAACCTCCAACAGGTTTTTCACACTGAGGATAGCAATGTGTAACACTAAAACTATGCTTGGAAGGCCTGTCATTCTGGTCTTATAGATGTGTGCTATTTCTAATGTAATTTCAGTTACTGCTGTACTCTCTCTCATGTAAATGGTTGGTTTATAAGAAAACAAAAAAGGGTATTAAATGCGAGTAAGAGACTAGGAAAAATGCCATAGAACTGACTGGCTAAAATTTTGTATGTGCCTACATTTCTAAATTTCTGTGTTAAAAAAAATGTACAACTGCTTTCATCATATTCTATGGAGATTTATTAGAATATCCATAATTGGTGGAAAATACCAATTACAAGTTAAGCCTAAGATGTTTGATGCTGAGAAAGACAGTGATGTTAAGCTCAAGTATCTGTTATAGAGTAATAGTATCACTAAGCTTATCTTCTGGAGGGTTAAGAATGTAAGTTTATAGACAAAAATATTAGAGAAAAAGAAGGGCTACAAGGATAGCCAATATTTTGGCCCTAGCCCTTCAAGGTTCATGAGAATTCAGGACACAAGAGAACCTGTGCTGTAACATCCTATAACTCAGTGGTGTCCCAAATTTTCTGCTTGAGGAGATTATGGGGTCACAGAGGAAAGGGACTGATGATGTATAGTGTGCCTAAGAAGAGTCACCTAGAGAGAAAACATTCTCTCAGGCTTTCACAGAGAGCAAACTGGTCAAGCAATGGCTGTGACTCATACAGATGGCTGACACTGATAACAGTGCTACAAAGCACTGTACATACATGGTTTCAAGGTAAATCGTGAGGGGATTTATCTGACCTTGTTTTGCTATACAGGTCTTGCTTTAACTTGCCCTTAACTACACAACAGAAAAGTTTAACCATGAGACATAAAATGTAAAGCTGGATTAATATGTTGAACTGTAAAAGGCTTAAAAATCAGCAGCTTCTGACGTTGCCAGTTCTGCCAGTAATCACTGTGTTCATAGAATATTGGACTATATATATCACTACTTTCTCTTATTTCAGTGAGAAGAAATTTTTTGCACCAATAATGATCAGAAAAATTATCCTGTCTACACCCTGTGTTCTGTGTAACTAGTCTGAGGACAACAATATGCATTGTATCAATTATTGGGAATGTACTACTAACATGTTTTGAAGCTATCACATCGTTATTTCTTATTAGTAGTAATAAAAATGTTTAAAAAACTATTCCTGATAGGAATGTAAATTCAAAGTTAAATCGTTAAAAACTTTTGATTTGTCTGACACAGATTACATTTTATTCATTATCTATGAAGAACCTTTGTCTATCAAGTAATGAATGAATCCCAGTTTGAGAAGAGCCATAATATATTTTTTAATTGCCATCTTCAGTTAGCCCCACTTTAAGTTGGCTATAACTTGAATTCACAGATTTTCCTGTGGGGAGTGTGTGTGTGTGTGTGTGTGTGTGTGTGTGTGTGTGTGTGTGTGTGTGTGTGTGTTACAGGGAGAGAAAGAATAGTAGCAGTTAAAGAAGGGGTTGAAATAGCAAACTTTACAACAGTTTACTTATAAGCTAAAATCTCAGAGGATTTATTCAGCTACACAGACGGAACGTGCAAGATAAGTGTCCTTCCTAGAATTTATGATCCACATATGGAATTAAGCTTAAGGCCACAATGCAAATAACATCACTTCACATCTTTTCCCATTTTTTAAAAGCAATCATGTGCAATTATTTCAAGTTATTGCACCGGTCAGTGAGGGCCATGCCTAGATGTAATTCTGTCTTGCAAAAGCAGCCTGTCAATGCAGTCTTACCAGAATGCCTGCTCTGTAAGTTAAGGCATAAACTTTGCTAAATATGCTTTTTACTCCCAGCAGAATGACACAACTCGGTCTTTAGGTATCATTTTAAAAAGCAAAAGGAACTCTGAGGAGCAGGGTGCAGTGGATAAAACAGAGAAAGAATTATTTAGATACCTGAGACACTTCCTTGCCGCACGCCTGTCTGAGGTTTTCAGGACATTGCTGTGCCTAACGAGTGCCTATACTAAGCTCTTTGAAATGTGAGCATTATGGGAAGGATCACAGTTGCTTTAAATTATGGAAGCTGGCAAGTTCCTGGAAGAAGGAGTGGGAGGTTGTCTAAACTGAGAAAGACAGTTGCAAAACCTCATAGAGCAGCATGAGCTCCGAGCTTCAAGCGCACTCTCGTGCTCCGGCCGGCAGCTTTTTCTTCACTAGGCTGTGTTTTTGCGTTGTACCGGAGCAGCTTTGCACACTAATTATGTTCTTGTTTTAAAAGTCTGAATGGTTTCTAAATTCATGGGACAACTAAGGCAGGAGAGCCTCATTTTTTGGAGAAAAGTTTGATGCCGGCAATGCCCAGAAAAGGTAAGCCACTATTTTCATTGCAGTTTTTCTCTTGTTCTCTCTTGTTTGGATTTTGTCAAAATATGTACGGAAAGAATGCATTACAGCTAATTGTAAAGAATGGGGGGGGGGCTTGTAGAAAGAATGTCAACAAATGATAAGTCAGCGGCTAGAAATCCTCCGCAGCCGTCACGTTTTTTCCTACATCTATCCTCCCTGATGCGTGAATCTCTGTGAAATATCTTGGACGATTTTGAACATGCCTTTTCTCTTAGGACTTGCAGGGGGTCCTAAAGTCTTCATTATGATGAACCCCTCTTTCATCAGGGCACTGGGAGGCTAGCTGATTTCTAAGGTCAGAGTAGCTGTAGTTTCTGGTTTTGTTATACGCAACTCAACTTCCGGAGCTACAATTCTGTTAACTCAAAAAAAAAAAAAAAAAAAAAAAAAAACTTTCCCATAGATTTTAATAACATTCCAAAACTTCTCTTAATCATGGCCACTATGGTTTATTATAAGCTTGTTTTCGACAATTTTTTTTAAAGTTAGATATAAATCATTTGACTTTTCCTTGTGATGATACAGAGGGTTGCACATGAGAAATGTTATAGATCCTTAGAAAAAAAAAAAAAAAAAAAAACCAAGGACCTTGCTCAACTTTTCTTAATTCAAGTCACAGTTAGCAGATGATGCTGTCATCTCAGAAGCATGACTTTACTTTGTCATCTGTGCCGCCCTCACGAGTAGAGAGCAGAGATTCTAAGATATGCCTTGTCTTCCTATGCATCCATCATATGAAAAGCATCTTGCGGTTTGAGGTGGACAGCCTGAGTGTGCAGTGCGACATTCCTCTTTGCTGGAGAGCCTCTCTGTTATCAGTGTTCCCATCTTCCCAAGGCAGAATTCCAGGTGCGGAAAACCTCTGTGGATGCATACGGATTGGCAAATCCCTCCTGAAGGCTGAGAGGTTTAACAGAGCCCACGTTCATTCCAGCGTGAGCACATGTGCGCTCACGGGCAGAGGTTAAATGTCGCCGAGTTTGATTGAGTTTAAGTGGTTTGGGACAGGGAGGTGACCTCAGTCTGCGAAATGTACTGGTAGAGAAACGTTTGCAAGCGAGCCGTTAGGCCGGCGAGGAATGCAAGGCACAGCCCACAGATGCTGCGCGCAGGCTAAGAAACCCCAACCTCTGCGCTGTACCAGCTGTTGCTCTATTTCTGGAATCTTTCCTCACTCTGTTGAATTCTGGTTGCCTAAGGTGGCTTACAGAGGCTCTCCCTGCCTTGTGGTCTCAAGGGTTAAGGTCTGAAGAGAGCATTCTTGTAAAGAAAATGAGACTGCAGCTCTATCGGCTCACGGCAAGAGGACAGAGGTGCGGCCCACTTAGCTGTCTCTCTCCGTCTAATTGTTGCTGGAGTGACAGTGCCTGCTGATCCATTGTTCTACTCCTTGCCAGGTCCTTTCTGTCCCTCTTTCCCCCTCCTATTCTATCTGCACGAGCCCACAGAACATTCTGAGAGGGAGCACAGGGGTGGACAGGGGAGATTATACCGCCACCTCCTTCTCCATCTTTCTGGCCCACCCGTAGGCCAGGAAAGGAAGCCCCCACCCTATCCGGAAAGGGGTCTCAGGCCCCACCCATGACCTCATCACAGGCAGCAGGAGGGCCGGGATGGCTAGCCTTGTGTGGCGCCTGAGTATGCCCCAGGGATGGGTGTGGCCTGCGCAGTGTGGCATGACGTGACTTCCCATCATGAGCTCTGCGGAGGCTGGCGGCATCTCTGAAAACCAAACCCGCCAGGCCCCACCCGAGATCCCCAGAAGGCCCCAGAAGGACAAAAACAAAAAGGCCATTTTAGGGCTGCTAATGGAGCCCCAAGCCAGCTGACTCACCCACGCAGGCACGGGGTAGCTTTGCAAAGAGACCTGGAAAGGACAGGTCGGGGTCAGCTCCAAAGGGGTGCTGATGGGCGAGGGCCACTGTCGCTTCAGCCTGCATCCTGGCTGCAGAGAGGCCTCCTCTGCCAGGCCCGGGTGAGGAGAATGTTAGCTATAGGGCTATCACAGGTAGTGGCCTTCAGTCTGGCTTGGGGTGTGCCCCAGGCTGAGCCCAGGTTGTGGCTACAGGTAGAGACTCAAATCTGTGAATGGACCCTGACAAGCCAGGCTCAGAGATCCCTGTTTGAGGAACAGGAAAGGAGCATGGTCCTAATTCTGTGAGCCTTAACCGAGGACTTGTTTGGTGCCAGGCATTCCAGGAAGGCTCTTAAAATGCAGTTTGACAAAGCAAAACCAGACATTAACAGTGGTACAGAATGCACCCATCAATACCACGAAGTGCCTTGCCCATGAGCCTGCTGGACTCAAAGCTTCCCACAGAGTGGCATCTGATGAGAACTTCAAGAATGAGCCATTTGTCATGGGAGCCAAGAAGTAACAGGGACACCCAGGCAGAGGCTGACTGCAAGAGGCGCAGACATGGAGGACCATGGCTACTCTCCCAAACTGGGCAGCAATAGGGTGGGCAGGCTTTGTTTCCAAAGTGAGTCCCCAGGCTCTTGGGTTTTGGTAGGTTTTTAGTAAGAAGGTAACCCAAGGTTTCATGGTCAAGCAATGCGGAGAATGTGGTAAGCCGGGTACTGCAGTGGACCACAGCCTGCGCCTCAGTTCACAAACATGACTTCCAGGGCCAGCCCCACCTTTAACAGCCTTATGAGTGTGGACCCAGTCAGGTATCCACCTCATCATCTGCCAGATGAGGATTGCAAACATAGCCACAGCCTAGGGGCATCCTGAGGACTGAATGGGACCCCATAGAAGGGCCTCCTCGCCAAGTACCCAATATCTAACTTGAGCTTAATGGATGCCAGTCAACATGAGCAGCTAATGCCGGTTCCCTTGCGACAGAACCTCGCACGCATTTAGCTGATTAACGTGTCCATGAGTGACGATTAGAAGCTGGTGTTTTCCAAACTCGCTTGACCCAGAAATCAGTTCTCCCACAGAGTAGCACACAGGTCACGGATGCGTCCTGAAGAATGGAGGTGGTTAGCTTGTCCTCTGAGAGGAGACCATATGTCCTTATAAAGTTCAAAGTTTCTCAGGACTTAATTGAAATATACCCATTTTCATCCAGCTTCACAAATTATTTTCCATATTTCTAAGTGCCGGAAGCCTAGCAGCTGAAATCCTCGCATCTACAAAGTCACCTTTTACAGGCCATTCTCAACTTTGAGAAAGACGAGAAAGCTGACAGCATAGTAACTGGTTGAAAGTCATTTCAGACTTCAGCAACCAGCCTTTACCTACAGCTTAAGGATCTACTGGGTAGATGATGAAAATGCAAAAGAGAGACTAGAAGAAAACAGGATCCTAGTTTCAAGGAGCTGTCAACTGAACAGAGAAGTGAAACATACAGGCCAATACCACCAAATGTAAAGTTAGACCTTAGAGGACATAATGAAAGCAGAGAAGAATTTAAGAAAACTGGGGACAACCCACTAGGGGGCCCCCCTCCTCTCCCTTTCTTGAATAGGAGCTTTCTTTCCCTCAATAAATATGTTCTGTTCGCTACAAAAAAGGAATTTCAGAAAACCAAGAACCAAAATAATCAGTCACCTTCCTGGACAACTACTATGTCCAAGGGGCTGTATGTGGAAGTTTTTTTACAAATTATTAGCTCCTTTGCCCCTTACAACCAGAGAAAACCAAGGACTAGCCTAGAGTCTTTAGAACCAGCGTAGTAAAGGAGAGTCTGAGATCTGGGTTCATCTGACACTCTAACTCTCCCCAGACTCTTCAAGGGAATAGCTTAAAATCAGACCTCAAAACTAGGGGTGGATAAGGACAGGCAAGGGGCATCCTGGGAAAGCAAGGACTCTCAGCGGAAGTACAGCAAGCACGGCAGAGGGAGAATCCAGGAAATGGCCAATGCATGGCATGTGCAGAGAGCAGACAGAGGAAAATGACCTAGGAGATGGGGTGGAAGCGAAAAAATCCTTGAACACCAAACCTTAATGTTTATATTTTTTCATGGAATAATCAGTCAAGACTGGTAAACAAGAAAGCAGTGTGATGAGAATAACGATTTAAGATGCCTGCCTGATCTGTGCACCACAGAGGCAGAGACAACCCTTCTCATTGGCAAGCCAGGTTTGTCAGACAAGAGTAAGCAGCCGCAGTGGCCACACAGCTGTTCTGGGGCGCAAGGGCCTCTTAGGAAGATTTGGCCTCCAGAACCACCATCCTGAGCCTCACTAATTCAGATTCCATGTGGGCCTCAGGCTCTGTCCCAGCAAACAGGTAAAAATAAAGAGTCTGGGATGCAGGAGGGGCTGGTTGACCTTCGGGAACAGCCAAAGTCCACGGAGACCACATCCAGAGTGCCTTTGAAGGAAATCACTCACTGTACAGTTCCCCAGTCGACCCACAGGGTCTGGGCTTCTCCTGCACCATCAAGAAAGCATATTTCCAAAGCAACTTTAGGGCCTACAAAAGTTTTGTGAGTTTTCAGCTATTGCAATTACATAATAAATAGTGTTGGCGCACAAAGATTGGGGGAGGGTGTGTTTTAGTATAGCCCGAAGGAGGGTTGTTCGCCTATCTTCCAGCCATCTGCTATTTGCAAAATTCAACTGTCTGTCTCTCCACTGAAAACTCTGACTGTGGTTTGTACAGCTCTGAACCTTGTAGTACTGTGAAAGATGGTTGTCCATGTAAATGATTTATGACTTCCTGTAGCTTCCAAACAGGTGATAAGCTCTCAGGCAGCAAGATTAATTAGCTACAGATTCCCAAATGCTTTAAAACTGTGAGGAGTCTGAATCTTAATTTACAAACATACATCTGCAAGAAGTGTCACATTCCTTTCCTTAATTTAATTCTGTGTGAATCTGGTTCTTAACAGGACAGGCCAGCACGGATCCCAGCTTCAGACCTTATGAGTGGCCTTCCCTTCCCATCTCCAGGAGCGGGGCCAGGCACAGGCCATGAAGGTCCTCTTTTCCGCCCTTCAGGTGTACTCTTAAAAATTGGCTGTCCCCATGGTGATCATGGGTGCCGCTTTCCAAGCCCAGGGTCTGACAGTTGCTAGAAGGCTGGGGACCTGGTGGCTGATTAGAGGCTAGTGATGGAAGGCCCGGTGATATAGGGACAACAGCTTCTCACCAACACCCCATTTGGTGAGGAACATTTTCCCAAGTCAGGAAGCTGCTGACCAAAAGAGCCTCATTTTCTCCCTTCCTGGTGTGTATTTGAGCTGGAATTCTTTTAAAAAGGAACAAATGTAAGGCCAGTGAGATAGCTCAGCAGACTCTGTGCCTGCTTAGGCAGGTGCGGGGAACCTGGGTTCCATCCGTGGCACCACGTGCTAGGCCGGTCATGCCTCCAGAACATGCTGAGACAACACTGGTACAGGGTGTGGTGATGCACCTATAATCCCAAGCCTGGGAGACTGAAACAGAGGATCACTATGAGTCTGATGGGTGTACTGAGAAAAATGTTCCTGGATGGGGCATTGGTGAGAAGCTGTCTTCCATATACAGCAGGCCCACCAGGATAGCTGCTCAGACATCTGGGGCCCAGCCTGCACCAAATACACACACACACACACACACACACACACACACAAAGAGTTAGATTTCCGCTTCCTGTTTTGCAGAACCTTTGAAATAAGGACATGCAAAGAACAGGTCAGGATTCTCGAAAAGCGAGCTCAGCAAGGAAGACCAGTCCGCAAGTTCCCATTTCAGGCCAGGGTGCTGCCTACAGCCACTAGGTACTCAGTCATCTTCAAGGAATATGTGCTCCACTGAATGGTAAAATAACTTCTTCAAAGTTATCCAGTGTACAACTGGGGAGGGTATTTATTGTGGTAAATGGAGAATGATTTATTTATTAAGTGTGTACCACATGGTACATGCTATTTACATGTCCTCATTGTTTTTAGCACTAGGAATTGAACCCAAGGCCCTCACACTGAGCTACATCCCTGGCCTATTTTTATTTCTCATTTTGAGACAGAGTCCTTTTAAAAGACTAAAGTGCCCATGTTGGTTTCAAGCCCATGATCCTCCTGCTTCTGCATCCCCAGGGTGCTGGGATTATACACATGCACCACCAATCCTGGCTCCTGTAGGATAAGGAGCTTATCTAAGGGCCTTCAGAACGTTAAGGGTGGCACAGGTTTGTCAACCATGTAGTGCCTGTCTCCAAAACCTGTATCATCTCACACTGCCATGTACTTCCTGCCAGAAGGAGGCTTAATTTTCTGTTTAGCACTGGTCCCAATGAGCCCTTCGTTTCCATTTTACTTTTACTTTAGACAGTGGCCTTTTTCACCATAAACTTCATGGGACCCCACTTATACAAAAAGAAACCCTAGCTCACAGCTTATGTGCAAGGCAGTGGGTAGGAGATCCATTCTGTTGGAGAAAGGACAGGAAATTAGCACTGTGTCCAATGCCACAGGTGAGAGTAGATCCTCAGCTCCAGGGCTGGTCTGTCTCCTGTTTCTATGTGCAAGGAAGGAAGTTGGTCCCAACTAAAGAAAGATTAATCATAGAGCAGTGCTAAATATGTGCGGCCCTGGACCTTCGTGTGGTTCCCTAATATAAACCAGAGCTACTGTGCCTAAGAACACATTTTGCAGGTGTGCTTGGCAGGACTAGAGAACCAGCAGCGGGGCACAGGGAGCTTCACTGAGGCTGAGCCTCTCCACGCAGCTCATTCTCTTAAGTCGGTCAGAGGAAGTTCTGTTTCCCTTTTGCAGCATCAATTTATTTAGAAAAGACATTTGTGCACGATTTTTACTCCATCCATTCTCAATGGACATTAATGGAAATTTAGTTCTAAGGCTACTTTTTTTTTCTTTACATTTTTAAATTTCTTTAGATTTTTAATTTTTTACTGTTTTAATTTAACTTAATTTTTTTATTTTGAAGAATAAAAACAGAAGTAAGCAACAACAAATAGAAAAAAGATAGAAACAGGGTAACATACAACAATACATATTTATAGATTTTCAAGACGGGAATGGCTAATTAACAATGGTTGTTATAGTATCTATTTTTATTGTCAAATTTGTTTCGCAGATTAACAGATAGAATCATGCAAGATTGGACAAATAACTGAACACTAATGCTTGCTTTCGAGAAATCTTAATATTTCCTTGTCTTTTTAAAACTTATTTTATTTTATTTTTTTTTTAAGAATTTTTTATTTTATTTATTTTTTTCTTGTTTTAAAACCTTTGTTTGTTTATTCACTCATTTTTATGGCTGGCTCAGCCCACCCCGAGGGCAGGGCTCACGCAGCATGTGGTGCCGGGGATCGAACCGCGGTCCCTGAAGCCGCCCAAGCTTTCCCAAGCAGGCGCTTTAGACCACTGAGCCATCCTGCCGGGCCCTTTAAAACTTATTTTAAAGAGAGCATAATAATTGATAATTTGTAAAGGTACGCACTTAGAAGAGTGAGACGAGAGTTATTGAACCATGAGTTTTGTGTTACACGTTGCTGTCCTTGATGTAGTTGCTCAGATCACAGATATCAGCGTCTAGAGGTAGTCAAGATGAAAATTCTACACATTAACTGCTATTTTCAAAAACTTGATGGAAGTTCTTAGTACAATCACCCCAGACATCCTGTACATATACTTGCATATTTTCCTCCTCCTTTTCTCCTTTCTCTCCTCTTTGTTCTTTAACCCTTACATTCCATTTCTTTCCATTTTGCTGTATCTGTTATACCTTTCCAGTTTTATTTCTTCTTTTGGGTTCTTACACTAGAGAGACACTCCAATATTTACACATATGTATAGCTTCTAGTTGCATCCACTTACTTATAAAGGCTGTGAGTTTGCCTTTCTTGACAGCTGAGTAATACTCCATTGTATAAAAATACCACATCTTTTTCATCCATATCTCATTTTGGCTGTTTCCAAGATTTGGCTATCACAAATTGTACTGCTATAAACATGGGTGCACATATGCTACTGTGGTATGATGTTTTTGGTTCTTTTGGGAAAATACGGTGAAGGGGAAGAGCTGGATTGAATGGGATTTCCAGTCCTAGAATTTTAAAGAGTCTCTACGCTGACTATAACTGTCTACATTCCCACCAGCAGCAAAGAAGTGTTCCTTTTTCCCTGCAGGCTCTCCAGAATTTGTTATTAGTTGATTTCTTTATGATAGCCATTCTTTCTAGGGTGAGATGGTATGTCAGTGCTGTTTTCATTTGCATTTCTTAAATGGCCAGTGATGTGGAGCATTTCTTCAGGTACTTATTTGCCTCTTCTAGGTCTCCCTCTGATAAGTGTTTATTCACCTCAGATGCAGAGTTTTGCATTGAGTCTTTAAATTTTGGAGTCCTACTTTTGTTTTGTTGTTGTTCTTCTTCTTCTTCTTTATATATTCTTGATAGAAGACCTTTGGATGAGTGATTGCTGGTTAAGATTTTTTCTAAGTTTGTGGTTTGTCTTTGTGCTCTGTTGGTGATTTCTTTTGATGCACAGAAACTTATCAATAAGAGGAAATCCCAGTATAATTTTTACTAGTTGGTGTTTTTAATCTCTTATTGTGTTTCATTTCTAAATTAAACGTTATCATAAGAGTGTTTGGATAGGAGGTCTTGGGCTGTGTCCCCCACAAATAAGGAAGGGTTGCAATATCCAAGGTTTTCTATGTTTGGGGTATGCAGTGCTTGCTATTGGCTCACATAATAAATACTTTGAAGTATTTCCCATGCAGTTTAATTTTTATTCATGAACTATTTGCCTACCCCTATATTTTCAAGATTTCCACCTACTTTCTCTTTCAGGATATTTAGTGTTTCTGTTTTAATCTTTAGATCATTAATCCATTTTGACTCTGGTTTAATGCATGGTTTTAGACCCAGGTCTAGTTTTAGTTTTTGGCATGTGGAGAGCCAGGTTTTCCAGCACCATTTGTTAAAGATGCCTTTTTCTTCAGTAAACATGTTTGGCTCCTTCTTCAAAGATAAGGTGGCTGAGGATGTTTGTGGTTGCTTCTACATCTTCTAATCTGTTCCACTGATCCTCAGGTCTGTTTTTATGCCAATACCATGCTGATTTTATCACAGCAGCTTTGTAGTATAATTTCAAGTCTGGGATTATGATGCTTCCTGCCTTGTCTTTGCTGCCCAGGATTGCCTTTTCTATTTCAAGTCTTTTCTGGTTCCAAATAAATTTCAGGAATATTTTCTCTGTATCTGAGAGGTATGGTCATAGTATTTTCACAGGGTGTGTATCAAATCTGTATAACAATTTTGGCCATTTTCACAATGTTGTTTCTTCCCATCCAGGAGCAAGGACTACCTTTCCATTTTCTAAAATACTCTTCGATCTTTTTTTTTTTTTTTTTTTTTTTTCGGAGTACTATAATTTTTTATTTTTAAGGGTAATAAGAAACAGTAAAAATAAGTTAGAAATGATACATAGTTTCAATAAAAAATAAGAATAAACAAAAGGAAACAACACTCAGGATCAGGGAATGGGCTGGCATGCAGGACAAATGGGCCAAGAAAGAGACCCCCAGTCCAGGGCGGAGCATTCCAGGATGGAGTCAAAGCCAAGTGCGGTAAGGATGGAGGTCCAGACAGGCCCCCTCTGGCTTGTGCAGGTGCTGGTGATGTCGCCTTGTCTGTGGTTCCACTTTCCATGGCTTCAGTGCAGACTGCCCACTAAGCAGACAATATTGAATAGAAAATTCCAGAACTAAGAAATGCATCCTCTTTGAATTGTGGTAGCAATTCCTGGGTAGCAAGATGAAACCCCACACTGTCCTGCTCTGACCAGGGAAGTGACTTGGCCCCGTGTCTGCTCATTGGATGTGCACCTTGCTAGTCTCTCAGTGGCCCTTTCCAGTATCAGACAGGTTGTCCGTGGAGGCTCAGTACATATGCTTGGGTAACTTATATGTTGCTTAACAGTGACCCAAAGGGCGTGCTTTATTTATCCAGCACATTTTTTATAACTAATGGATTTAATTTTTACTAGTTGGTGTTTTTAATCTCTTATTGTGTTTCATTTCTAAATTAAACGTTATCATAAGAGTGTTTGGATAGGAGGTCTTGGGCTGTGTCCCCCACAAATAAGGAAGGGTTGCAATATCCAAGGTTTTCTATGTTTGGGGTATGCAGTGCTTGCTATTGGCTCACATAATTCAGCACTGTTGCCCTAATGTCTTTGTCCACAGAAGAAAGCATAAGCGTTTCTCAGGGATGCATTAGCAAGGCTTTGAGAGATACACTAAGGGTCACACCCCTAAATCTGTAGTCCCAGGAAGAAAATGGACAGGAGCGAGTTAGCAAGGAGAGCCCCGAGGGCTAGCATTGTATGCCCCACCCGATGTGGGCAGCTCCCACTGCACCAGTTCAGGGAATCCATAGGAAAAGTAGCCCGGCAGCACCACATCCACAGATTGTTCAACAAAATCTGTACATCTGGATGTTTTCATGTGAAATGCACCCGTTTCAAAACACTCCCGATGTGTTTGGCCCATGGAAATGGCTCACTCATAAGGTTTGGCTATAATCTAGATATGTAGAGCTCATGTCATGCTGCGATGTGAGAAATCTCCAGAAACTTTCTATTAAACAAGCATGTCCTGTGGAGCATTCACTCCACAGGATGTACAGCTCTGGCTCCGGCCTCCTCTTGCCCTCTCTACACCCTTTAAAGATGATCTTTTGGGTCTGGAGAGATAGCTCAGCAGTCTAGGCACCTGCTTGACAAGCACAAGGACCCAGGTTCAATTCCTGGCACCACATGGCATGCCAGCCCCAGAACCCCAAGCAGGTAGCGCCAGGCACTGAAACCAGACACGGTGGCGCAGGCCTGTAATCCCAGAGCTGGGGAGGCTGAGACAGGAGGATCACTGCAAGTCCGAGCTGCTTAAGTGAGATCCTGTACCAAATAAATAAATAAATAAATAAATAAACAAACAAATAAATGATTTATTTAAAAATTAATTACAATGCATGAAACGCAGAGCTAGATTGGTGAGATGAGCTTTAGGAGGCTTAGATTCAATAGCCTCCAACATTATAAGCTTCACTGGTGGCCCACTGCAATTGCAGAACATTTGACTGTATATGTACCTGCTTCCTCTTAGTCCAAAGAGAATTATATTCTTTTCCTTTTTTTTTTTTTTTTCTAAGCAACATCAATAGGGAGGTGGGTCATGCCCACATACTGTACTCTGTTGAACGATTGTGAGGATAATATGCAATATGTCAACTTTCAAAAAAAAGAAAGGGGAAAAGAAAAAAAAAAGTAATGTTGATTTAAAAGGGTTAATGTTTAATTGTTTGATCAGTCTTATATACCTGTATGTATTAATCTAAACTGATCTGATGATGAAAATATGTAATACCATTGTTAAATTTAAACAATAAAAATATTAAATTTTAAAAACTTGAAAAACAAAAGACGATGCTCTGTCTTTCCCTGTTTCATAAAGCAGACCCAAGCCTTGCCGTCTGTTAGCAGGAACACAGGCACGCGATGAGTTCACAACCCGAGTGCGGGCCAGCAGAGCCCATATCGTCCTTCTCTTGCCGCACAGGCTGGAGGGGAAAATGTGAAATGCGTTTCCTCCCGCGGGATGAACCCTGTCTCCCTGCCCCTCCCTGACAACATTCCGCTGATCTCCATGCGCCTCCTCTCCTTCTACGGAGACCTGGCCTCCCCACACGAGACGCCTTCCCTTGGTCTCCTCTCCTGGCCCCGCTTCAAGCAACCGGCACCGGTCTCTGCCCACCCTGGGCAGCCTCTGCCCTCCCCTTCCGTCGCTCCTCTCCACACCCTCTCCCCTGGGTGCTCTCTTTCTCCCGTCTACTACCAGCTCTCTCCTCCCAGCCTTCAGTTTTTTCGAAGCTTTCTCCTCTCTCACTTTCTGCTCGCCCTCCTCTCCATCCCACCCTCTTGCGTCTAAATGCTTCTCTTTGGCTGCGTCCCTACTTGTGTCCCGAAGGATCTACCCCCCGCCCCCCAGTGCATAGCAGAAACGCCATAAACATCAGGTGGTCCCAGTCTACACTTGATTTGAGGGCAATTCAATGAAATGTGCAAAAGAAAGCGATCTGACTGGAAACAGAAATTCAAAGCCATGAACAAGAGAAAGAACGTAACACATCAACCGGAGAACCGATCTGGTTTCTATGATTGAGTGTGAAATTGCACTTGCTGGTAGCTGCATGCAGGGCCTTTCAGCGTGTTCTCAAGTGAAGGCCAAGGAAGGCGTGGCGAGTTTCCTTTATTTTCCCTTGACCTAGATCCTGCCTAAGAGCAGATGTTTTCCCCCATATCTCAGCTTTATTTTCAGCCATCCATTAATCTCTCTCTCTCTCTCTCTCTCTCTCTCTCTCTCTCTCTCTCTCTCTCTCTCTCTGAGTATCTAAGGCTTTGCTGTATTAAAACTTCACTCAAATCATATTTAGAATATTGTATTGTGTAGCAATGAACTCAAGTCATATAAGAAGGGCAGTTTGTAGTTAAAGCTGTTGCTTTGGTGTTGCCAAAGAAAACCCATAATTTTAGCCAATCAGAAATCTTACTGAATACAGGTTTGAGCTGCAGCTGTGTGGTTTACGGAAGCAAGGCATAAGATAAAGAAAGGAATTAAAAGATACCCTGAATTCTTTTCCACATCCCCTTAAATATTCTGATGTGCTTACGTGGCTTTCCTTCTAAAACTGCTTTCAGACTTCGAACAGCTCCCTCCAGTAGCGTTGGTGAGGTCGCTTTCGAAGATTCGGTGTTAAGGACTTAGTATTTTAGTCCGCAAGGCAGCAATGTACGGGCTTGTTACGGAGCCAGGACACATCCTGGCGAAGCCCATCTCTATCATTTTCTAGTCAATTACCTTCTTGCCTTTACCTCCCGGTGAAAAATGGGGATGACAGGAACCGTCTCATTAGAGTTATCGCGAAGATTAAATGAAATAACGTGGTATTTAACACCTCACAGCTCCTATTAAAAATCCCATTTCTTCTATGGAAATGAAATAGGAGGGAAACCATTAGACGTGCAGAGTGCCAGTTCAGTCACAAAGGATGTTTTGTCTCTTCCTCCCTCCCTTCCTCTCTCCCTTTTTGTCACCCCTTCTTTTTTTCCTTTTTTCTCCTCCTTCCCCTCACGCAAGCCTTCCAGTGTGAATATGCCTTCATCAAGATTCCTAAGTAAAAGTAAAATTGCAAATTTGTTTTAACATCTTAGTAACACCTCCAGCAATGAACTGCCTCAGTGGTAAGATTTGCAGCCTTTGCTGCACAAAGCTGCACAAAACATCATAAGCAGGAATTGAGCGAGAGCCTGAGAAAGACTCAGAAGTGCTCCGCAGTTGAGAGAAACAGAGCGTGGTGGCACATAAATAGAGGAAAGGCGGAGGCTCGGCTGTAATTCTGAACCCTGGTGCATGGTGATGGTGAAGAAGGACGTTTGAAAAAGCTCCAAAGCACAGGCTGCACCCTAAACCAGTACCTCAGCCTCTCAAGGGATGGCACTCGGCACCTGGAGCTTCTCAGAGCTTCCCAGGTGATTCCATTGTGCAAGCAACATGAGAACCTGTGCCGTAGCGGGAGTGAGGGCCGACGATGACAGAGCTGTGGACCCTCCAAGGCTGTACCCATGGGGTGAAGACACTGACAGTTTCTAGAATCTACAGGGCCTTTCTAATGTGCAGAAATAGAAGTCAAACCACAAAAGGAAGAGCAGAGTAGCCAGGAAGACCAACCGCAAGTGTGGCTCAATCCTTCAAGGCACATGGTGGCCCTAGAAGCAGTGGGAGGATACCTTGAGGAGTTAGAAAAAGCAACATAATTTATTTTTAGAGTATAATTCATTTTTATAATATGGGAGAGTATGGCATATTTAAAACTTGTAAGTTTGCAATGCAAGCTTTGGAAAATGGTGACGAAAGTTTCTATTTTGATCCAATAGATTTACCAAAGAATCTTGGGCAAATTTGTCCCACGCTTCATTACTTATCATGTATTTCATTTTATTTTTTAAAATTTTTTATTCATTTTAATGAGAAAAAAACATAAAAACAATGAAACACTTTCAAAATACATTAGTAGGACAGTTATGATAATTCATACATTGCATATTGTCTTCATAGTAGTTGTTCAGAGCACAAGATGTAGACATGATATCTTGCCTAAGCAATATTAGTATAAACCTTTCTTCTCATTGAACTAATAAAAAGTAGCTGTACATCTATCCTAACTATCTTGTATATACATATTTTTTTCACTGAAAAATGGTCCTTTATTTATAACCCCCTTTTTTGTTTTGTTTTGCCAGAGATGGGTGCTCCATTGCTGTTAGAGAAGCTGTATTTGGAGAAGCCTCTAAAAGACCTTTTCATGTTTGACACCAGTCCAAAGACTGTAGGTAGCTGAATGCAGTAAGATAACCCAACATAGTCCAATAGTCCATCATATTAGTGAGTTACCAGCACAACGGGCAATTGTCCAAAGCTGCTGACTTGAGCCTTTTCCAACTCAGCACATTAATATATTAAACTTCACTTTTTATACCTCGTGGTTACACTTTTCTGCTCGATAGTTACATATTTATCTATGCAGGTCTTGCTTTAACATGTGTTTCACTTTAATTGTCCTTTTTTAATCTCCTGCTAGATTTAATGCATCAGATGCATTACTTGATCACCTCTCCTTCCCTACACAAAAATCTCTTGGGCTGACAACCTCCTAGTTTATAAACAAGGACATTCTTCAGATGATCCGATGAGATTCAGAGAGGTTCAGTCATTTGCCTAAGGTCAGTAAGGGGGCCACGATGAGCCCAGCATCTATGGTCACTTTACTCTGCCACTCTGAGTGGAAAGCACAAATTCATTTTGTGGGGCACGCACATTTCCTTTAAAAGCTGCAAAACGAGCTGGGTGTGGTGGCTCACACCTGTAATCCCAGCACTCGGGAGGCTGAGGCAGGAGGATTGGTGCGAGTATGAGACCAGCCTGGGCTACAAAAGTGAGCTCAAGGCCAGCCTCAACTGCATAGCGAGACCCTGTCTCAAAAAGACAAAAAAAAAAAAAAAAAAAAAAAAAAAAAAAAAAAAAAAAAAAAAAAAAAGCTGCAAAACGACAAAAGCTATGCCTTGAAAGATAATGCAACACCTTGGCCTCTCCACAGTGTTAATAAAAATGAATGAAATTGGAAATGTACCCCAGACTGCAGCTATACCTTTGGCGTGCTTAGCAAGATACGAATCATTCCAGACAGGACCGAGTGAGCATCATATCCCTGCCGTAATGAACACAGATGCCTGAGAAGGTAGCAAGGGGCCTGCTAGGATAGGGATCGTCCATAAGTGACACTAATCAGAATTGCAGCATCTTGAGCTAAGGACGGGCAGCTGGGGTTTGCGCCAGCACGGCCACTCCAAGTGTCACTGGTCTGCGCCACCTGCCCACTCCTTCCTTTGCTCCTGGATAGGCAGGCTTTGCTCACTTCTGCCTGCCAAGTCATCCTGCCATTGCCAACCCATTTACCTATCTTCTCTTGTGGAAATTCATTCACCGCATCTCTTGATTACCCTGAAAACAGATTCCTGTCCATTTGCACGCAATATTTTCCTCCTAAGATATCCATGTATGCGTGGTCCAGCAGGTTGCTTTGATTTCTAGAATATTAACTTAGAAGAAAATGAAATCTAATAAAAAGTAATATTTGCAATAAATAGCTGCATAATCCATGTCAGGGAGATGATCTCCATTTGGTTTGCAGTCTGTAGATATTAGTGCTAGTTATTCACTGCAATGGGACGAGGGAAAGATAGAAATCCTTTTCAATAAAAATCCCCCAGTCCTGGAACCTGCTAGCGCACTTCCCACTTGGAAGAGCCCGGGACATCTCATGCTGTCTTTTTAAAAAAATAATTGAGTATATTTTATTTTAAAAGAAATTGGCGCACAGGTTCATTCCAGGACAAATTTAGATTCTTTGAGAACGAAGTTGGGCAAGACCATAACAAGGGCTGTTTACTTTGGACATGAAAGTTGCCCAAATTCCCAAAAGGGGAGAGCTGGCTAGGCATTTCATATTTTCAGATTCTGTTCAAAAATTAGCTAACAAAATTTTGAGAAAACCAGTAAACTACGAATGCCTCAAATAGAGTTTGTGTCTCAGACTGAATTGTCCCAAGGAGTTTGTGGTGATTTGGCTAGGAATGTCATCTAGTTTGTCCCTAGTTGATTACAAAAGTCACAGAGGAAAGGAAAAGTACGCATTTACTGCAAGCCTACTGTGTGCCTCCTCCTAATTATCTCTTCAAGGTTGGCACTATTTCCTTTATGTTAAAGAAGAAAAAGAAGCTGAGGAAAATGAAAGAAATAGTTAAGACTCCCTGACCTGTGCTCAGGCTGAGACGGCACTTGAAAAAATAAGGCAAACAACAGTTGTCCCAAATACGTTAGAATTGGTGAATGAATCTTAGGAAGTAACGGAGAAGGTATCATACAGTACCATGAAGCTATAGACCCTGGCAACCTAAGTGGATGATTTATGTGAGTCTGAAGCTGCCAAGTGGGAGCTATGCTATACCCCAGGGGACCCAACACATGGCCACGTGGCCTCTCCTAGCCCTGCTTATTGTAAAAGGAGGTCTTGTGGAAAGCTGCTTTCTCTACTCATCAAAACTCTTTCCAACTAGGGGGATGGGGCTCAGAGGTCACAGCCCACACTGAGAGAAAGGAGACAGGGTCCTGAAGGATGGAGATGCCCCACATAGACCATCAGGGACAGGGAAGGAAGGTCTTGTACATGGAATCCCTGGAGAATGACAAATATCCCTGTGTTGAAAAAGAACATTCTTGAAGGAAAGTAGCAAGATAAAAATACTCCAAGGTGCAAGCTGTGAGGTGTCACAAATAGAAGAGAGAAATTCTGATCCAAGAGAGGAGAGGAGAACATTTTTCCTCTAGCTTTTCAGACAAAGGGTCTCACATTTTCATTTTGTTTTGCTTCCATAAACTGTGGCGGTGGCCCTAAAGCTGGTGGGAGGCACTTCCGAGAAACTTACAGGCAGAGGTGGATGAAAGCTGATTCGGTTAACACCAGAGGGGATGGAAGGCCACAGACGGCTTCTGATGAGGAAGCAGAGAGGGAAACAAAGCTGAGGAAGACTGAAGGACTTGGGAGGCAAAGAGTAGAAATGGAAAGCCAACACAGGGTGGTGGGGTGCAGCATGGGACTGCCCTCATAATTCCCAGGCTTCACGAAGGTCACAGTTGAAGTGAGCCTCTGTGTGTCATTGTCAAACAATGCTATGCTAGTCTGGTGTTTGTTCACTTGGCTTGGTTTTTGTGCCAGGAATCAAGCTCACAGTGTCACGCTTAGCAGGCAGGGGCTGCACCGTTGAGCTCTGCCCTGGCCCTGTGCTACGTTCTGACCTGGGTGCAGTAAAGCTGTGCAGTTGAAGCAGCCTCTTAGGCTGTCTGTGCTCTCTGTCCGGTGCAATAGATATTGAACAATCCAAGTCCCCGCTGTTTTTGATGTGGCAATGTCTTGAGGACTCTGAGTGAATTCCAGGAAATCTTCCTGGTGAGAACACAAGAGAAACTGTATCTCACACTACACACATGTTGACCTGAACAGGCAGAGAGACAGTGAGGCGGAGAGAAACACTGAAAGGTGGCGTATCATTTTCTCCTTGCTATAGGACATTAACTTAAATTACGGGTGTCCAAACAGAAAGAGTAATATATGGAAGGCTCACTTGGGTGCTGTTAATGATTAAAGAATGACTTTCTGTAGACAGGATACCCTACCGGATCCCTCCTCCTATGTGCATATGAGGGCCCACTGGATTCTGATTGCTATCCCAACGATCTGTACAATCAATGCATTGGCCTCTTAGCTGGGACTTGCTTTGGGAAGAAATGAGCTGCGCTGCTTATGGGCTGTAAAACTTCTTGGAGAATGCGTTGGGAAAATCAAACTGAACCTGAGTTCTTCTCCCAGCCCTGTGACCTTAGACAAGTTTACTCGTCTTGAGAAAAGCAACAACAATAAAAATGACAGTCAGATGGAACGATGCACATGACGGCATCTTTTTCAAAGCCAGAAGTTGACACTGTGATGAGCAGGCTCACAAATCAATGACAACAGGGTCTGGTGATCCATTCAAATGAATCCAGTGGGCTGGATGGAGGCCCGAGAACCCAGCGCTCCTGTAGCCCAGCCAAATATGGCACCAAGCCCTCAGCCCTGCCCAGCATCCTCAGACCTAAGGAAGATCTGCAAAAGAACACTATGGCAATCTGAGTGAGGCGGACCAGAGGAGAAAAGAGAAGTGTTTTCTCAAGCTTTTCAGACAAGGGGCTTCACATTCTCATTTTGTTTTGGTACCATACATTGTGACAGTGGCCCTAAAGCTGGGACAGGAGGTATGAGGCATCTCCAAGAATCTTAAAGGTAGAGGTAGATGAAAGCTGATTCAGTTAACAACAGTGGGGGGTGACACGATTATAACCTCAGGCAGAGCTGGAGTGTGTCGTGGGACACCTGGCATCCCAGGACTCACATCCCTCCCAACTAAGGTTGTCATTCCCTACAACCTGCCAAAGGATGATGATATCACATCTGAAGATGGGTGCTAAACCCTGTGGGGGGGGGGGGATAAGCAACGAGGTCCAAAAACTGTGAGCATATTATTCAGCTTCAGCTTCCCCACAGCTGAGGAACAACACCCAATATCCAAAACGCAAAAAGAAAGTTTTCTTTATGGTTTCCAAGGTCCTAGTCCATGGCAGGCCCCATGGCAAGACTGTCATGGTGGAAAAGCATCACCAAGCAAGCTACTTAGTTCACAGTGTCCAGAAAGCAGAGGAGGGAAGCAATTCCAGACTGCTGTGGGCAGGGACCAGGCATAGGACCCCAGTCCTCTTCTATCCTTCTCCACTCCTTTCCTTTCTGAAACTCGGGTAACTCCTTTGCAATTCAGTCAGCTTTTTAAGTCTTCTCAGTGTGAGTGAGAACATGTGGCATTTGTCTTTCCATTTCTGGTTTATTTCATTTAACATAATTTCCTCCAGACCCATCCATTTCAGTCTACTTTCTGGAACATCTACGAATTGATTCTGGTTTTGTCCTTGGCATCGTCACCCTCCACCAACAGCGAAGTCTGTCAAGTATGAGAAGACACTGCCAGTTCCCTCTTCCAAGACAGCAACTTCTTACCTTTGACATCCCACTCATTAATTGTTCCTCATAATGCCTCTAATTTTAACAGTTTGGTCACATTCTTAGGACATGATCTAATCTGTGAGAAATTAACTGCCATATTGTTTAGACTCTAGAATAAAATAACTAGCCCCAAACGTTGCTGATATGATAGTTGACTTACATATTTTTTTCTGAGAAACGATTTAGCAATCAACATAAAGCTCTGCATTATAATCATCTCTTTCTCTGTATTACAATTTATCTCAACGAAAAACAACATAAACATTCATTACATGCATATTTCTACTCCAAAATGTGGAAACAATTTCAAAATATGAGAATACCATGAAAGAAACTATGGCACATTCATACAGCCACTAAATCCTGGGTAGTCACTAAAAATGGCAATACGAACAAGTCAGGATTGACTTAGGTAATCTTTTAGTCATAACAGATGACAGCACAAGAGCTAGAGTATAATCTGATTATACTTTTATTAAACATTCATCTACGATAGAGAAAATCATTTATGGGGTGCTAATAGTAGCTATCTAATTCATTCCACTGAAGTATTCTCCTCTCTATCTCTTGCCTTCTATAGTGAGTGACTCCATTTGTAGTAAGGCGATGTAATTCTGCTTAATCTTTCAAAAGACTGAAATTAAAACAACTTTTCAATAGTTCCCTGATGCCTTCAGGAACAGAGACCAAATATCCTGACTTAGATATTGGGACATAGGACTTTTTGCACTATTGGGGGTTGAACCAGGAGCCTTACACTTGCCAGGCAGGCGCTTATGCCACTGAGCTGTCTCCCCAGCCTAGGACATAAGACTTCTTGTGATCTTATCTCTTGGATTTCATTTCCATAAATGTAATCATGCACCTATGCCCATCACACAAACCCCTAACATTCCCCCAAATGTGTGCTTTTGCTTCCACACTGATGAACCGCCTGCTTGAAACTTTCTCTAGGCTGAGACATGGACTGAGATTTCCAAGGCTACACAGCTCGTAGAATGGAAATCAAACCTAAGACGTGAAGATCTATAGCTCCCACTGTCTCCCTGGGATCAGAACAAAATATGAGGACTGTCGTGGTGATATTTTCCCCATTATCTGTGTGCCACAAGCTTAGATGGACCTGTTAGTTACATATGCGCTCCTTCCATTGCCATGGCTACTGAGGGTCAAAATGATTCCCAGTGCGTGCTTTTCCCTGTTGAAAACAATGGCCCAGGATATGTTGAGCAAGGTCTTCTTAGACTGGCATTCAAGGCCAGTTTGCAAACCTGTGCCCATGTAGCCAGACTTGCACAGTGTCATCTACTCTACCTCTTTCCCTCTTTTGTTACAGGAATTTTATATTGAATTTCAAAACCTAAATGACATAAATAAATTCCAGATGTTCTCCCAAATCCCTTTGGTGCTTACATTAGACTAGACAGAGGCATTGCTATGCACAAGAGGGTGATTACATTTAGGTAAAACCAAGGGTATCTTCAGCAATTCATCAGCTTTTAGCCAAGAAAGTACAGAATGTTTGGGTTGCCTAAGAGACTGAGTTCCCTAGATTCACACACCAACTGTCTGACAAATGTTCTGATCTGAGGGGGCCAAGGAGATAGCTCTGTGGCACAAGTGTCTGCCTGGCAAGTGCAAGGTTGTGAGTTCAAACTCCTGTCCTGTAAAAAAACAAACAAACAAAAAAATGTTCTGATCCGTTCCTCTCCTTCAAGGTGAGGGATCACAGTCAGGTGAAGTTCACCAGAGTGAGGCTGTCCGTGCTCAGCCCGCATGTCCCACCTTGGCCAGAATACTTTGCCTTTTTATTCACCAGTTTCCTTGCATGTGAGATAGGATTAAGCATAGTGCCTTCATTTCACGGAGTGGTGATATTCATAAGTTAACAATGTGAAGCATTTCTTGCAGAGCCCGCCACAGAGCAAACCATCTGTGTTCATTATATTACCTAAGAAACGTGTGATTCTGGAAGTCTTCGGTGGCTGAGAAGGTCCTCCTGTTCATCATTTTTCTCTTGTTGCTGGGACAAAATACCCAGCACTCAAAATTAAGGCAGGAAAGATTTATTTGGCTCACAGCATGTGGAGCTTTCAGTCCATAATCGCTTGGCTCCGAGGCAGGGTGGCGTAGCACAGGGGTAACTGCTCAAGAAGACAGAAGACAACAACAGCAGTGGGAACGGGGAGGAGAAAAGCCTCTTTCATCCTTCATGCTGTAAGCAAGCTACCTGTCCCTGGGTGGGTGTAGCAGTCGCACCAGCTCCACGCCCTCCTCTTGCACAGGCTGAGGATGTTTACAACGTGAGGACCCTGGCCCCTGTTCAGTAACTTAGTGAAACTCCTAAAGTTCTCCAGATGACACAATGAACAGCATCCTAGCATCCTAGCACCTCCTCTGCACACTAGGATGCTGAACTGCTTTCCTACCGAGCTCAGCTTCCAGCCAGCTCAAGTTGACACTTTCCCCGTCCTTCTTGCCCTCTCATTAAACACTCTAAAGTCTCCATAACTGTTGAGCATGAAAACCCTCCTTCTTCTGTGAAGGACTCACCAGCGAGTTTCAGGCCACAGACCTGAGCTACAGACTGCGTCAGGCCACAGACCTCAGCCCCCAGCCTGGCCCAGACCCCACCTGAGTCAGCACACCTGGTCGTGGCGCCTAAGCCATGCTGCATGCAGTGTAACTCCAGTGACAACAACATGAGTGTCCTGTCCTTAGAGAACACCCGGATGTGGCTACAGTTCTCAAATTAATTAAAAATGAAAACTGCAAGATGACAACAGACACATAATAATGTTCAAAGGCCATAGCCTTTTTTCTTTTTCTTGAGCCCTCATGCTCCCATTAATGATGGGCACTTATGTTTGCAGGAGACAGTTATACCCATGAGAGAGCTTAAATACCAACCCTCAACTAATCATTTATGTCTCATGTGTTCTTTGGCACTTCCGTTTCAAGACTCTTGGTCCTGCAGTGGTACCAGATGGCAACTGGCAAGCAAGGAATTATTTCACCCTTCATGCATCTTTCTACTTCTTAATAGCAACAAGAGATTACATAACATTTTGTTTACAGAGCATTTTTTTTTTTTTTTTTTTTTTTGGTGGGCTCAGGCTGCTGGGGATCAAAGCACTGTCCCCTGTGCCTGACTGGGGTTGCTGGTGCAAGGGCTTAAACCACTGAGCTAACCCAAAAGCCCCCTGCAGAGCATCCTCATGTATATTAGTTTGTTTGGTCTTCATATCAACTCTGCAAATAGGTATTATTATCATGATTGTTACCACCAAAACCACCATCACCAACAGCATTTTGCGTGTAGAATGTCAATATCTGGAAAGATAAAACAGAAAGCTTGCCCCAAACCATGCAGTCCATAGGTTGTCCAGTCTAAATTTTTAAAACATTCCTCACTTTTTAAATATTTTTAAAAGACTGTACATTTGCTGTATATAAGGATTATATTCATTGAGGAAGTTGCTGCACTGTTTAATTTATCTCCACTGTTTACTTCCCTTTCTCTTTCCAGTTCAGTGCAAATCTGAACCTGAATTCCTTGCCTTGAAATTATTATTTTTCTACTAAACTTCACTGCTTGAGTTACAAGATTAAACAATGTAAGCCGTCTCTTCCTTTGGATGTTATTTATTTGGAGCTCTGATTTTTTGTTTTGTCTCATGTTGCCTAGCTGGCAACCACAAGTCCAGCACAGTCTTTCATCCAGGTGGAACCGTTTCTGTAGCTACAGTGGTTGAGCATTGAATGGCTGGTTAAAAAAAAAAAAAAAAAAAAAAAAGATGTTATGTTGGCATTGTGATACAATTGCCAAATGATGCTTCATCTAAAAAGAAAAATGAACAATTCCAGAAAATTTGCTCAGAAAGGAGCTAAATCTTCTGAAACAATGAAGTATTATACACAAACCTGAAAGCATTTCCTAATGCATCTAGGAAGAAAATGCAGAGGAGAACTGGGTCTGACTTCAAGCAACAGAGGCGGCTTCAGCAGCCCACCCCAACAGGATTTGTTTCCTCACCTAAAAAGAAATGATTGGTTATACTTCACCTGGGGTTGGTGCAAAGGCTCCGCCTTAGCTTAGTATCATAACAAGTTACCACGGCCTGAGTAGCTTATCATTTATTTCTCACTTTGAGAGACTGGGATGCCTGAATTCCAGGCACCATCAGATCTCACGTCTGAATGTGCCCATTTCCTGGTGCAGATGACACCTCTTGCATTATCCTTACACAGCAGAGACAGCTCATCTCTCTCATGTCTCTTCTTACAGGGTCACTAATTCATTCATGAGGACTCCACCCTCATGCTCTGATTACCTCCCAAGCCCCCACCTTCAGTTTCCATCACATTGCAAATTAGGACCCGGACATAAGAACTCAGCAGAGGCAGAACAAAAATACTCAGTCCCTAGCAGGTGCACAGGCTCATCAGAGTCCCGGGCTCTTTCTGCTTTTCTGCCTCCCTGCCTTGCACGCAGCTGTCTTTGTTATGGTGAATAGAACAGACTTCTACCTATTCTACCTCAGTATCGTGACCTCAGTGTCATGGACTGGATCCATGGCAAACTGCAAAGAAGAAAATATGCACAGGTGACATCCGCTGAGTCCTTCTGCTTGCCCAGCACCTCCTTCTGTCAACTTCTTCTTATCGTTTTGGTAACTAGGTGGGTCACAGGGCCTTCAGTGTCCACAAGGACTGTGGGAAGGTGTGTATGTAGCTGATCCAAACAAACATGGTCTCTAAGAAGGAATGGGAAAAGGGACATCCAGCAGAAACAAAGAGACTCTACGATGAAGACAAAAACAGACCAAGTGCCCACAATGTGCTAGGCACAAACTAAAACAACACTAAAAAAGGGCAGTATACTTGCATTAGACACTTAAGAAGCGATGCCCAGAGGGCCGTAAAATGTGACACAAGCACTATTTTAGATGTTTGCTATGTGGATTTCTTTCTCACAAGACAAAGCCTGGCACAGAGAGAACTTTCAAAAACGACTTCAAGTATTTGCTTTTTTTTCTCCTCCCTCAAATGAAATTACAGAGCAACACTGGTTTCCACTTGGAAAGCCTTCACATTTGCATTTCCAATTAAACTTGCTGCAAGTCAATATGGCTTCCATTCCAGTTGGTATTTTCCATGGTCTTAACCGCTCACCTGTTAGAGCATGCTAATACCTGCTTCCCTCGTTCTGTTTTCTTTTTTTTGTCTTTTTGAGACACGGTCTCGCTATGCAGTTCAGGCTGGTCTTGAGCTCACTTTTGTAGCTCAGGCTGATCTCGAACTCGCACCAATCCTCCTGCCTCAGCCTCCCGAATGCTGGGATTATAGGCGTGCACCACCACACCCGGCTCGTTCTGTTTTCTTGAGTCACTCTCAGTAACTGTCATGCACTGTATCTGCCTTTCCTGCCACCAGCTAAGAGAGACTCTGGTTTAGAGGTGCATCAGCCCCCTTGTTGTGGCAGTTCTGTAATATCTGTTGAATGAGACTCAGCTTACTCATTTAGCAGCTGTGCAATCCTGTACAAGTTGCACATAGTCCGTGAAGGAGAAAAGGAAAGCAGTGTTGGTCGTTAGGAGCTCCTGGACTTTCAGAGTTATTTAATATGCTGCCCCATTAGAGCAGGAGAGTGATGACAAGAATCTGTCACCACGCCCACGAGAAAAGACTTTCAGAAAAAGAGACATGGGACAAATTATGCTGAAGGTATTTTCTCTAAAGCGTAATCCACACATTGTTCCTCCAGCACTAGTCAACATGTACCAGCAACCCTGAATCGTAACCACCTAACAATTTTTTTAACAGTGCCAAAGAAGTAACCAATGCAATAAATGTTCCAGAATCATACTTTGAGATTTTTATAGCATGTATAGAACACCAGTACAGAAGAGAAATACTTCCTGGATGAGCACCCTTCTGTTGCATCAGTAGCCAAGCATATGGGATGGGGAAAAGAAAAAATACCCAGAGCACTTATCGCGCTGACACAGCTGTGTCCTAAATGTGCTGGGCCTGAGTGATGGGGAACAGCCTGGCAATCTCTCTGCACTGGGAGCAGAATGGGTGAAGAATCTCCCCTTTATGAAGGTGAAAACGTAAGTTGGGGTAGACATGAAAATCTGACATATCACCGCCAGGAATTCAACTCTGCAAAAATATAAATCCACACCACAGAAGATACTACTTTCTACCGAGCTTTACACACTCACATCTGACCTGCCTTTATGAAGCATCTCATGAATCAGGAATTTTGGAAGCAAACAAGCGGGTGTCTAGTAGCATTATCGAAGTTCATACAGAGGATATGAGTCAACACCTAACCTTAGCAAGGTTACTCCTTAAGAGATTCCTTTTCTTGGACAGTATAAATTCTAGAAACATAATGTGTACCTTAGAGTCAGACAAATCTGGATCTGATTTCCAGGTCTGCAGTCTAATACATACATATACTGGGTCCTATAACATTTAAATTGAGGTAAATGAAATTTCTTTGTTTGCTGTCAAAGGATGCTAATGACAGAGAATTTCATATGCCAATATCGTGCCAGTCTGACATGTCCAGAATAAAAGAGCTGTGCATGTGTTTGTCACAACTTGGCCTCACGACAGGCCCGTCATGAGCTTTCTTAAGCTCGAAGTAGCTTAAGAAAGAAGAATGCCTTAGCTCATGTGCTTGGGTGATCTTGGAAGAGCCTTAGATCCACAGGCAGGGAATTCCAGGGGCTCAAAGGAGGCTCTGGATCTTTTCTCTTTCTCCCCCTTCTTTTTCCATCTTTTCACTCAGCCATACACTATAAAGAAGATGATCAATCTTCACTAGAAACAAAAGGTGCTTCTCTGTCCCAAAGGCTGTCTTCCCGAGTTACACACTCATCCATCAACTCATCATGGCTGGAAGGCATGCCAGGCAGTCTGCGCTGCCCAGCAGGCCTGAGTGGCTTGCTCACTTTGGAGAAGGGAACAGGTGTAAGGGGCGCTACAGTAACAGACCTACTTAAATCACACGAGACAGGAAAGAGAATCAGGGTACTGCACAGAGAAAGGTGACCTACCCCCCTATGGCATGCAGGTCAACATTAGCCAGTTTCCCACACAGTGTTGAAAGGGCACGTGAGATAAATTCACTTATTTACCCAAACATAGGATGACTGACTTTTCTCAATCTGCCTGACACCTTGCTGTGGGAGGATGAAACCTTATGCTGTGCAAAACACTCTAGTTCCAGAAAAAGTCATCCAGATTTGCATGAACAACCCCACTCTCAAAATGTCTCATGGCTCAGTCGCCTCCTTCAATCTCAGACAAACCAGGAAAGTTGGTTACATTGGTCCCATATGATACGCGTTAGTATAAATCTTTGTGACAGTTAAGATCTGGTGAAGTCATTTATTGGTTGTGGTATCCATGGAAGAATGTGTGACATGATGCATCCAATATTGTAGACCAGCCCACAGGAAAGATAGGTTGATTGTCTGCTTTATTTGGAATTCCAGCATCTTTTATTTTAAAGAGTAAAAATAGCAGAAACAAAGACAGAAAAAAAAAGTAACAAGTAAGAGTACATATAGTACAGAATTTCAAAACAAGAAAAGCCTAACAATGGTTGCATTACATATTTTCATCATTAAATCAGTATAGATTCACAGACATAGGTATGTAAGACTGATCAAACAAACATTACTACTTTCAATAAACATTAATTTTTTGAACTCTTCCAAATGGATTTGGTATTTAAGTGGCTCTTCTAAAAAAAAATTATAGGGGTTGAGAATGCAGAAAACACAAGGTACTGAAGTTGATTCCTGGTATCACCCAAAATTTATTTATTTATTTATTTATTTATTTATTCTTTTGAGTCCTTACACTAGGAAGACTGTACGATATTTGTATATGTGAGTTTGGTTTATTTCACTTATGAGTATACATTTACGATACATCCATCATAGCTGAGTAATATTCAATTTTATGAAAATGCCACATCTTTTTCAACCATTCTTCAGATGATGGGCATTTTGGTTGTTTCCATGACTTATTTATCACAAATTGTGCTGCTATGAACATAGGTGCACAGATATCACTGTGATATGATGTTTTCGGTTCTTCTGGAAAAATTCCCAGTAGGGGGATAGCTGGATTGAATGGGATTTCCAGCTCTAGCTTTTTAAGGAGTCTCCACACTGCTTTCTGTAATGGTTGCAGCAATCTGCATTCCCACCAGCAGTGGAGAAGGGTTCCTTTTCCCCCACAGCCTCCCCAGCATTTGTTGCTGGTTGATTTCTTTATGATAGCTATTCTTCCTGGGGTGAGATGGTATCGAAGTGTTGTTTTGATTTGCATTTCATGAATGGCTAGCGATGTGGAGCATTTCCTCATGTATTTATAGGCTTATTGAATTTCTTTCTCAGAGAAGTGTGTGTTCATCTCATATGCCCATTTCTAGATTGCATCTTAGAATTTTGTGACCCTAATGGTTTTTAGTTCTTCTACACAGAAGACCATTGTCTGAATATTTATTAGTTACAATCCTTTCAAATTTTGTGGATTGTCTTTTCACTCTGTTGATAATTTCTTTTGACATGAAAAAATTTCTCAGCTGGAGGAGGTCCCATTTATTGATTCTTCCAAGTGTTAAACGTGCATTTTGATTCTTGTCCATGAACTCTTTGCCTACCCTGATGTCTTTAAGATTTCCAGTTCTCTGACTTTCTCCTCTAGGAGGTTCAGGGTTTCTCTTTTAATACTTAGATCTTTAATCCATTTTGATTTTAGTTTAGTGAATGGTGATAGGCATGGGTCAAGTTTTAGTTTTCGACATGTGGAGAGCCAGTTTTTCTGGCACCATTTGTTAAAGAGGCTACCTTTCTTCCAGTAAACATGTTTGGCCCCTTTGTTAAAAATAAAGTCTCTGAGTATGTTTGTATTTATTTCTACATCTTCTAATCTATTCCACTGATCCTCAGGTCTACTCTTTTGCAAATACCATGTTGATTTTATCACAGTAGCTCTGTAGTATAATTTTAGGTCAAGAATTGTAATGCTTCCTGCCTTACCTTTGTTGCCCAGGATTGTCCTTTTTCATTCCAAATAAATTTTAGGAATGACTTCTCCAATTCTGTAGGGTATGTTGATGGCATTTTGATAGGAATTGCATTAAATCTAATAACAGTTCAGTGAGTATGGCCATCTTCACAGTGTTGGTTCTTCCTATGCAGGAGCAGGGAATAACTTTCCATTTTCTGAAATGCTCTAGGATCTCTTTTTTCAGAGTACTGTAGTTTTCATTGAAAAGCTCTTTTCTTCTTTGGTTAGGTTAGTTCCTAAGTATTTCTTTTTTTTTTTTGGTACTATTGTAAAGGGTATTGTTTCTCTAATTTCTTTCTCAGTGTGTTTGTTATCTGTATAGAGGAATGCCATTGACTTTTGTGTGCTGACTTTGTAACTTGCTATGCTACTGAATTTGTGTATTAATTCCAGTAGCTTGTTGGTGGAGTTTTGGGGGTCTTCCAAATAAATTATCATGTCATCTGCAAATAATGATAATTTAACTTCTTCTTTACTTATTTTTATTCCTTTTATTTCTATCTCTGGTCTAATGGCTGTAGCTAATGATTCCAGAACTATATTGAATACAAGTGGTGATAGAAGACATCCTCGTCTTGTACCAGATTTGAGAGTGAAAGGCTGTTGTTGGGTTATTGAGAATTCTTATATCTTCTTGATTCATCTTGCAGATGTTGAATTATTTTTTTCTGAATTCTGGTTGTTTTTAAGAGATGCTTTCTTACCTTTTCACTAGCTGCAACTGTGTCTTCAAGATCTAAGACTCTATCTTCATTTTTTTTTCTTGTTTCAGAACTTTTGTTTATTCACTCATTTTCATGGCCGGCTCAGCCCACCCCGAGGGCAGGGCTGGCGCAGCATGTGGTGCCGGGGATCGAACCGCGGTCCCTGAAGCCGCCCAAGCTTTCCCAAGCAGGCCCTTTAGGCCACTGAGCCATCCCGCCGGGCCCCTCTATCTTCACTTTGGTTCATACAGTTTTGCCAGCTTGTGATTGAGATTTTATTTTCTTGTATATCTCTTTGAAACTGTTTCACGTGATCTATTTCTTTCTTGTACTGCTCAATCAGGGAATCCATAATTTCTCTATTCTCCTCTAATTTTTTTTTTTTATCAATGTCTTCTTTAGTAGTACTGAAGTCTCTCATTATAGTTATCCTTTCCCTCTCTAGTTCAGAGATTATTTCTGTTCTGTTCTCCTCTCTACCTTTCTGTAGTTGTTCACCTACTTCAGATGCGATTAATTTAGAGAGCTCCTTGTTAACTTCAGAGGTTATTTCTGCCCTGGTTTCCTCTATACATTTCTGCAGTTGTTTTCCCACTTCAGAGTCTATTAATTCATGCATTTCTTTTTTTTACTTCACATGTTATCTCTGATCTGAGTTGCTCTGTGTGTTTCTGCACTTGTATGTTTACCTCAGAAACTATTGATTCAGAGATTTCATCTACATGATTCCCATTTTCTTGTAAGGTAGTGTCTGCTGTATCTGTTGCTGGTGGGCTCAGGACCTGAGATTGAATTTTGTTCCTTGTCTATATCATTCTGTATAGCAGTGACCTTTGGTCCAGGGCTGTGTGCCCATAGGTTAGTCGTTCAGTGCAGGCTGCTGCATCAGCTGAGCTGCTTGTAGGCTGGGGGAGGGGGGTCTCACTCACCTGGTGGGCCTCGATGTTGGATAGGCTAAGCTTGCATCGCATCAGAGGTCTAACTCACGTGGTGGACCTGGTACTGGATAGGCTATGCTTTTGTCTGGCTGAAGGTCTGACTCACACAGCGAACATAGCTGCTAGATAATCTGCACTTGCGGCAGGCCAGAGAAGGTCTCGGCAGTCTGGAAGAGGTCTCAGGCAGCAGGCCAGAGGTCTCAGGAGGCTGGAGGTCTCAGATGGGCCAGAGGAGGTCTCAGGCGGGCCAGAGGTTTCACATGGGCTGGAAGAAGTCTCAGGTGGCCTGCGGTCTCAGGTAAGCCAGAGGAATTTCAGAATCTTTCACTTTGGCTTCCTACTCTTTTTTCCTTTTCCCTGTGTTTTTCTTTCTTTTTTTTTTTTTTTCTCTCTCTCTATCCCATTGCTGCCCTTCTTTTCTTCTGCTCACCCTTCTTTCCTTCTTTGATCTTCTTTGCTCTCTCTTACTTTCTTTCGACTGCATGCCTACCATTCAGGCAACATGTGGCCTTACTAGTGTTTGCATTGTCCAAAAATAGCTACAGTGGTGTGTGTTGTTTGATGAGAACAAGCCAGCCTTAGCAAATATATGTGTCCTGTAATCTAACAAGGATGTAGAAGCTTCACTACTGATTAATTCAAGAAGTGCTTCTTATGCTTGTGTGAATTCCCTGAGACAGTGTAATCATGTGCTGAAAATAAGGAACAGAAAAATCGAAAATTGGAGGTGAGAAAGCAAAAAAAAAAAACATAATGACTGAGATGAGAAGATTGGAATTTGGGAGGGCAAGAGACTGGGTTCCCTTCAGGCACAATTTGGTTTAACTGCTTGTGTAAGGGACATAGCATTGAAAAATATAAATTGCCGAGATTTAAGATCCTTTTCTCATTTTGAATAAGTAGAATCCCTAATTGAGCAATGTAAATCAGGAAATGCATCTTGATCTCAAAAGTATGCTTTGAAGCCAGGCCTGTGTTTAGTTGTTTCTGGTCAAAATCTTATAATTATTAGGGAGATCATTCCCAGGCTTCAAAAAAGAGCTCTCACTGAAAAAAGAAAAATCTTAAAAACTATACTCAAAATTAGAAAGATTGATGTGAATTCTGTTGCCTACAGTAAAGTATAAGTTCTAAATATCTCGTTTTGTAGTCAGATTCAAATGCTACCCTATGACATGGTTTCCAACAATGTCAAAGTCATATGTTTGGAATGTATTTAGAATTTTCTACTACATTCAAGTTTCCTAAATTTTTACATTCTTATATTTTCCCAATTTTTTTTTTTGCATAGTATTGCCCATGGCCTTTACTTACCAGCTCTTCTTCTACCAAACTGACTCTTAAAATTTGACAAACTGTCTCAATGAGGTACATAGATATCACCGTCCAGAGGGCCCAAGTTGCCTTGCAGACATTCATGCTTTTAAAATCTTATTAGAAAGAAAAATGTTATCAACATAGGAAAGACAGTAAACAGGACCAGTGGCATAGTTCAGCAGACTAAGTGGCTGCTTAGGCAAGCACAGGGACCAAGATTCAGTCCCCAGTACTCCACACTGTGCCGGCCCTGCTCTCAGGAGCACGGAGCCAGAGACTGACTCCAGGCGTGGGGTACAGTCCTGTTATCCCAGAACTGTGAGGCTGAAAACAGAAAGATCCTTCCGAGTCCAATTTTATAGTAAGACTATACCAAATACACACACACACACACACACACACACACACACACACACACACACACACAATAAACAAATAAATAAATATGACAAAAACAGTAAACAGGTGGCATTACAGAAAGGCTTGGAGCCTCACCACCTGGGTCTCATCTTGGTACATTTTTAGTGCCCTTGAGATTTTGAACAGGCAACTTAAATTTTCTCCTGATGCTGTGGTGAAGATTAATTAAGGTTATGTCCAGAGAAATGAAAGGACCACATTAGCACCCAATAAATATTGGCTGTAATTCTGTTCTTAGTCCTGCTGGCTGAGATAGAGAAGGTCTTAGAAGACCGAGATCTTTAGAAGACAGCTCTTACATTCTAAGAATTCCACTAAATAGTGAATGTAAAATTAAAATCACTTTCTCAAATGTAGGATGTCAAGTTGTTATGCTGCCTTGGGAGAAATCACGGGGAAAAAGATTTAAGTGGGAGCCAAATACAAGCCTGCTTACCCCGGAGTCTTTGAGGAAGCGTATCTGAATGCAGGAGACACGGAGGATACATGTGATTAGGGACTCAGGGAAAAAATGGCAGAATGGGAAGGCAGAAGTAAGGCAGTGGGTGTGGCTAGCTGTCTGACCCCTAAGGAATTGATCCAGCCCCACAAGAGGCACACTGGACCCTCCCATGTTCCTCTGCACTCCCATAGGGCCCAGCGCAACTACAAGGGCAGGCAAAGCACAGCATAAGAATCAGAGGACACAAATTATATTCAACCAGAGCAGATGGCTTTGAGGATGGAGCAACTAAAAACCCAACAACAATAAAAACAAAAAACTGAACACCTGGTGCAGTCAATTAAGTGTGATGATATCCTGGGCAACAACAAGCATAATGTTATTGAGGGCATGGAAGAACAAAATGGAGTGCAAGCAACCAAACCTGACTGAAAGATTTTACCTATAAATGGTACCAGGAAATTATATTTCTCAGTATTTGATTGGCAACTCAGCATCACTGGCGGTACAGATCTAAGACCAGAAATGAAAGAATTAAAACTTTGAAAGGGCTATGGAAAACGACGACGCAGAATCACACTGTATTTGACTACAAAACCCTCACATAAGGTTATGTAAAAAGTGGTAAAAGCAGAATAAGATCTGCAGGAAGTTCGTAGCTGTATCAAGGTCAGCTTCTGGTTTTGCTATTATATTATAGCAATATAAGATAGATCATGGGGTGAAGCTAGTCTGGATGTTTATTGTTATGTGACTGCTTTTTTTTTTTTTTTCAATATCCTACGAGTTTGTAGTTATTTCCAAATAAAAAAGATTTCCTTTAAGAGGTTTTGGAAGCTACAGCTGGAGGAAAACTGCTATTTTGTTGTAAAAGTACAAGATTGATGGAAGCCTCCTCTTGAAGTATGTGATTAGAAAGTCTTATGAAGTCCCTGCAAACCTCACATCCCCTTACTGTCCTTATTCTGTCTACACTGCCACAAAAAGGAAAAAGAAAAAAAAAAAAAAAAAAGACGTCCCCTTGTGTATTCTTTCATGTGGCACAGCTCTGGCTGAGACTCTTTCCTCAAAGGATTATGGGAAATGTAGTTCCAGCCTTCCAGTTCCTGTTCTGAAACAAACAAAAACACAGAGATTCTCAACCCACTAATATTTACAGATGCTAAGCCCATGATTTAGACTATAAAAGAAAATTAGAAGATAATTAACCAAAACTTTCAGTTTATAAATAAAAGAAATTCATAAATAATTCCACTTCACAGCATGTTCCTTCAGTGCAATATTCCAGTTATTTTCATGCACAATGATTTACAATGAGAAGATTTCCAAAGCATTTCCTAGTTCATAAACCAATTCCACATGCACTTATCCATTGGACATCCAAACAGTGCCAACATATAGATAGTGATGCGAATGCAGAATACTTATGTGGTATTTGTATTTCTATTGTCAAATCTCTGAGGGGCCCACTAACAGAATGGCATTCTTTAGTTTGCAAAGCCCAGTGTGCAGCCTTCCATATCTCTGCATACGGTCCCTTTCCACTGCAATAGTTTTCCTGGAAGGAATGCCCTGGCAGCTTCGATGCCCAGCACATCCTGGGTCATGACAGTCCTGCCTCCCCTCTCTCTTAAGACCTCCCCACATTGCCAACATCTAGGCCACACTGTTCCTTCAGGAGTCCAGCAGTCGACCAGCAGGCTGACTGGCGGACTCCACCATCTGCTCCCCAGCTGCCCCTCTGTACTCCAAGAAACTTGTGCTTGATGAGCTAGCCCTTGAATGTGCATGCAGAACAGAAAAGAGAGGTACATGTCTGGCACAGAGAGGACCTGATGAAAGGCACTGTGATTCTGAGCTGTGAGGCATATGTTTGCAGTTCTTTATGCCTGCTGGGGAACTTCCTGGCACATTCCACTCCTACCTGTGTTCTCTGGCTTTCCTTCACCCCTCTCCCTCTTCTCCCTCTCATGCGGCTCTTCTAGCGATAGCAGATACCTCAGGGAGCAGAACATCCCTAAGCCATCTTCATGAAGCTTAAAAGAGCAGTGAGAGAAAGCGACAGTAGGCAGATTATCTCAGAAATATACAAATACTGTCATACCCACTGCAGTGGTTCTTAACCTTTCTAATGCCATGACCCCTCAATACAGTTGAGGTGTTGTGGTGACCCCAAACCAAAAAAATAATTTTGGTGGCTACTTCAAATTACGAATTCCAATAAATAACATTTCACCATGGCATAGCATGGGTTTAAATATGTATTTTCCGATGGCTTTAGGCGACCCCTGTGTTTGGGTCGTTTGACCTCCACCTGGGTCACGACCTGCAGGTTGAGAAACGCTGCACTACAGAGACAAAGAGACATTCAGATAACCCTAGGCATTACCAAAGGAGAAAACCTGATGAAGGTAAAGCATGGGATACACAAGGACACGTGCAAGGGTGAGTGAGGGCAGGTGGGGAGCAGGAAATGAAGCTTCCCTAAAGAAGGGCTACACAAAGTAAAAAAGAGGAAGCAGGATGTTTACACATCTGCTCTGAAAAGCTTGTCAAAAAATTTTTAACCATTATTTAGTTTTATTCATAACCATAAACTGAACTCTACAATCCAGGTACATTTGGAAGGGAGCAAAGAAAATATGGAACCCAAGGAACTGCAATAAGAGCAGAGATGACAAGGAGCTTTGAGCAGGTAGGGCGCAGGGTGCTCTCCTGAGCTAGAGGAGTGGTCTGGTCTGGCAGTGGTGATACACACAAGTGACACACATTAGAGCTGCCCACAGTCGGTGATGGTGGTCTTCTTGCTGGTCTTGCCATTCCTGGACCCGAAGCACTCCGAGGCCTCCACTATGTTCGTGCCCTCTGTCACTTTCCCAAAGACCACGTGCCTGCTGTCCAGCTGCTCGGTCTTGGCAGTGCAGATGAAAACCTGGGACCTGCTTGTGTTTGGCCCAGCATTTGCCATGGACAAGATGCCCAGGCCTGTGTGGTTCAGGATGAAGTTCTCATCGTCAAATTTCTCCCTGTAGATGGACTCACCACCAGTGCCATTGTGGTGTACGAAGTCACCACCCTGGCTCATAAATCCTGAGTGAATTCTGTGAAAAGCAGGAACCCTTATAACCAAATCCTTTCTCTCCAGTGCTCAGAGCATGAAAGTTTTCTTCTGTCTTTGGAACTTTGTCTGCATACAGCTTGAAAAATACGCGGCCCAAGGGCTCACCACTGGCAACGATGTCAAAGAACACGGTGGAGTTGACCAGGATTGACAACAAACAGTTAAGAAGAAGTATGGTGGTGTCTGTGAAGCGCAAGTTTGCAGAAATTTCATAAGTATCTTTAATAAAGATGTCAGCTTCCAGCAACCAAGACAATAAAAAAAAAAAAAATTAAAAGAAGGGACATGTAAATGAGCTTGAATGGGGGAGGAGGATTTACAGACTCGGAGGATGCTGGGAAGGAATGAGGGGCAGGCCTTCCAGGGTGACCCTCCCCAGTTGCTCATCTTGGCTCAGTAGGCCCCCAAGTGCATCTGTGGGGCTTCCTTCTGCTCTGTTTTCCTTCCTAATGTGCCATGGGAAACTGGAACCCATCTCCAAATAACTAAGGAATTTGTAAGAAGGAACTATACAGGGTTCACACACAGCTGAGAAGTAAAAAGAGATGGGTGCAATGCATCATGGGAAAAGCAGAGCTCTGGTCACCAGTTTGCATTGGGACATTGCCTCTTCCTGGCTTTATGACTCTCAGCCTGCTTTAAGGATTCGAGGAGAAAAGAAACAAGTAGCATGTCTCAGTTACTCTTCTCTGTTGCTGGGAAAGATACCTCACACCTGAAATGAAGGAAGGAAAGGTTTTTTGAGCTCACAGGTTATGGAGGTTTCAGTCCATACTCAACTTGCTCCAAGGCAGAATGGCACATGGCAGCAGGCAGCAGCTCTGGTGGTAGAAAAGCACAAAATAGCAAAAGGCTGGAGTAGCAGCAACAATGACCACAGAGAGCAAGTGTGTCTTCCTTTTGCTGCATTCAGGCTATATGCCCAGGCTGTGTGTAGCATGCCCACCCATAATCCCAGCACTGGATGATGAATTAATCACAAGCTCTTGATGCCCACCCCAAATTCTGCATGAGGCTTTGGGGGATCACCTAGATACCAACCATAACATAACATCTGTGCTATATCTCTCTTCTCACTTCGCCCATGCTTATGGTGGGTTGAACGGTGCCACCCTCTTCCCCCAAGTCATGCAGTGGCCCAGAATAACAAAGACAAGCCTTAATTAGAAAATTGCTCATGTGGATGGCAGAATCCACATCTTAACCAAGATGACATTTCAAGAGTGAATATAGGAAAGGACAAAAGAAGTGGGTAGAATAATGAAATATGAGTTAGATTTGGGGCTTGAACATTTTCAAAGGGGAAGCAAATCTTGATGGCTTTGGTATTTGTGTTACTTTGAGGGTAAAAATGGTCCTTTATGTGTCACACTGCTGAGAATGCCTTTTTTTTTTTTTTTTTTTTTTTTTTTTTTTTTTTTTTTTTTTTTTTTTTTTTTTTTTTTTTGTCTTTTTGAGACAGGGTCTCGCTATGCAGCTCAGGTTGGCCTTGAGTTCACTTTGGTAGCCCAGGCTGGTCTCGAACTTGCACCAATCCACCTGCCTCAGCCTCTCAAGTGCTGGGATTACAGGCCTGAGCCACCAGGCCCAGCTGAGAATGCCTTTTGTGTGGCAGGGAATGTTACATGAGAAATGAAGGGGCAATTTGAACTTTAACAAAGAGAACTGGTGGGGGGTATGTGGGGAGAAACACCAAGAGGTGGGTGTCAGAGGAGGAAGGGGGAAAGATGCTTGTAAAATGGAACAGAAATGAAACTAAGGTCAAGGCAGAAGCTAAGCATACTAATTATAAGCAAATGCTTCCAGTTTTGTGGTGTAAGTCAATACCATGAAGACACAGGCAGTAGACACAGAGTCACCCCATCAACAATTTTTTCTGTGAGTTGGATTCTTGACAGTCATCTGTGTTATAGTCTGGTTGTAATGCTAAGCAGTAGAACTTTATTTATCACAGTTCTGGAAGCTAAGAGATCCAAGGTCAAGGCAAACCCAGGTTTTCTATCTGGGGAAAGCTGTTCCTGGCTTCCCAGCAGGCATCTTGTTGCCGCATCTTCCAGAGAGAACAGACCTTATGTCTTCCTGTGGCAGAAGGGTGGAAAGGCAAAAGAGCTCTGCAACCCCTTCCTAAGGAGGTTCGCCAGTCTCACTCACAGAAGCATCATTCTCACGGCTTCGTCACCCTCTGCAGGCCTGCATCATAACAGTATGAAGCACCCCTGGGTGAAATGAGGACTGTATCCCCAACGAGGAAACCATGGAGAGATGTGTCACTGACTGCCAGCCAGCCCTGTTGGCTGGTAGGCGTTCGGGCAGGGGCTGAGCTGGGACATCTCTGTTTGCAGGTCCAGCATTCTCTCTGTACCCAACGCCCATGGTATGGCTTACTCTAAAGGGTTTCCCAAAAGAAATGCATGTGTTCAGAGGTGGAGCACGTAGAAAGTGATTGGTCATGCGGGTGCTAAGCTCACCAGTGGATTCATCATTAGTTCAAATTGGAGGGGCGAACTGGCCACACGTGGTGGCAGCACCATGACCTGGAAGGGTGAGTTCCTGTCCCTTGTGCTTTTCTCCCTCTGGCTGTCTTGCTTTCTCTCTGCTTTCAGTAACTACGCAGTGAACAGCTGCACCGCACCCCTCCACCAGGCTCTTTCACCTTGGGGCCTGCCCACCCTGGGCTGTCACCTCTGCAGCCCAGAGGCAAGACAGCCTTCTCTCCCCTAAGCCAAGTGTGTCACATATGTGGTGCCAGCAACAGAGAAGTGATGACGATTCTCACAATGGATCTCGACCTAATCTTCCAAGGCTAAACGCTTGCTCCACACCCAACCCCATGCTCCATTTTTGCCTCCGAATGCATCGCCAAGGCTTCTCCCATCACTATGGGTAACATCAAAAGCAATATGAAGATGGGAGGGGAGAAAGGTGCTGGAGTTGAGCTCTGCTGATGAAATTGCATCAGATAACGCAGCAGCCTCCCCTCTGGAGGAATGGCATTCAAGCCTTCCTCTTCCTATAGGACCAAGCAAGGTGAATCCTATTTTGTAGCTATCATGAATCATTATGAATCCTATGTTGCAGCTATTCCACTATAAAACCACCTGTGGAGGGCCTTATCTGGCAACAAGTATTCTAGAGGTCAGGAGTAAGATCTCAGACTTCTGTATCCGGCGCAGTCCCCCAGGCATGTGCAGAGCACTGTCTCCTTAGTCACAACTCTGGTTCCGTTCCTTCTGCTGGGCTGTGACCCGGATGGTCTTGTAGGCCCTGTGCTTTGTTTTCCTGCACTGTACATGGACGGGGCTGAATTCCACAGCCTCCAAGATCATCCTATTTAGTGGCCGCTAAGAAATCATGCCAACTACTGGTCTCCAAAAGCCACCTAGCGGTGACTTGGTTTCCCCAGTGTGAAAGACATTCAACATTACCGTTTTCAAACAAACACTGGCAAGACAGACAGCACTGCTCCCACATGTGATCTGGGGAGAGAGCCAGCAATAAAAAGGGATATTTATTTTAGCCCACGAGCCTCCGTCCAGCAATCTGGAGAGCTGGGTAGCCAGGACGCTGCTGCACGCCATGGCCTTGCGCGCGCGCTTTCTCTACCACTGTTCAAAACCAGGCAGAACGCTTTTGAAAGCAAATCAGGAAATTACTTATCAATCTGAAGCCACAAGCAGTTATGTGTGCTCGCTGCTGCCAAAGAGAAGGGGGTTCTGAGCAAATGTTCCACATCTGTGAGCACTGAGGACCAACAGCCCGGCTGCTGGAAGGTCCTGCAAGCGCTGTAAGTAAACAGGCTGCTCCCGCTTCACCGGGGGCGTCTTCTGGCTTCTCTCCTCCTCAAAAGGAGTCCTTTGGCTCCTGGTGGCGCAGCTCTCTCCCTGCTCTCACTGATGGCAGATGTCGGGGTGTTTAATGGCTTAGTCAACAACCTGTCTCTGGGGGACGCTTCTCCTGAGCCAGAAAGGAAAAGGAAAAGGCGTCTCGCTCACTGCGCTCCGGGTGGGCTTGTTGTGCAGAGCTCTTGTTGATTACGCTCCTTCGGGTCTCCACATCCCTTATGCCGTGGGCACAGACTTGGAGAGACGCAGACAGTGAGAGACAAGCCCAAGTGGCTCCACGACCTCTCCCTGAAAACCAGAATTGTCATCGAGCCTGCTCCTGTGGAACTCAAGTTTCACTCGCCTCTTCCTGCCTTTTATGTACTGCAGGATTTTCATGGAGGAAAGAGGCAGCATTAAGGGAGATATTGTTTGTGATTTTTTTAGCGTGTGTGATGATAAGAAAAAAAACATGATCAGCTTGTTTGGGACTAAGACACTGAGTTACTCTCTATTTTGCAATTTAATTGACATTCTCTGCATGCCCTGTCGTGCGGGCGGTAATGTTATCGCATTTTAGGAGCCTGAGTATCTAATCTTTGTTGATAAAAAACTATGGGCTTTAATTAATAGCAAGTATAGCAGTGGGTTACATCATCTCCTAATGACACGTGGTACGAGTGTATTTCTTCCACAGGTCTCTTAGGCCAAATAGTGTCTGGGAAGGAACTGAGGGTGTAAAACAAACTTAAAGGAAATAGGATCATGTTGGCCACATTTATTCCGCGAGACCCTGCCTGTGTCCTACTTTATTTTATTTGGCAGTTGAATGGAGGACTGAGCAAGGGCAAAGATCTCTATCCTCACCCCTCCTTTTTTAAGATAAGGTGTGGCTGCATCGCTTAGGCTGGGCTTGAACTCGCCGTCTTTATCCGTCAGCCCCCATAGTCCTGGGATTAGAGGCGTATGGCACAGTGCCTGGCTTCTGTCCTTTCTCAGGGTTCTGAGAGCTATGGCTGCAGGGAGCATGTGTCCCAAGGTCTTGTCCTGTGTCCCACTATCGCGTTGTCTCACATTGTACCCTCTTACATGATTTAAATAGTAAGCCCCCCCACCAAAAAAAAAATTAAATAAGTAGTTAGGCCCCACGATCTCTACCTGCACAGAGCTCCTTGTGCCCGCAAGGGTTCCCCTGTGCTCCAGACCAGGGCCTGACTTCCTTCCTTTTGAGTACTTCTGGCTCCCCTATAGGTATCTGAGATGGCTAGAGCCCCTTCATTCTCCAGATACCCATAAGCATCCCCTTGAGGTGTGTTCAAAGCGCAAAGGCCCCAGGTAGAGAAAGGGTTTCTTAGACTGGGAATTTGTAAGAACATCCCAGCGGCCGGGCAGCCCTCCAGGAAGGAAGTCCTCTCGGCCTTCAGCCTGAGCTTATCCCTCACCTCTCCCGTTCACTGAGTAGCTAGGTATCGGCCTGCCTGGTATGCTGACAGCACCGCAGGCCAAATGCCAGCCGCTGCTCTCCTCAGATAAACATGTTTGTCATTTTTAGGCAGCCTAATCAAGCTCTCATTTCCACAGACAATGGCTACAGAAGCTATTTGCTGGCTGGGATGTGAGAGGGAATTGTTGAAGTATTAAGAAATATATGCTGAGTGTGTGCCACATTCTGATTGGCCAGGTGTCACCTGCTCTGTAGAGGAGAGTCACTGCCAGAGCTGGCTTCTGTGGGATCCTCACTGGGTTTCTTAATTCCCCTGGCCTGGAGGGTATGACAGGCAGCAAGGCTCAGACACTGGTTCGGTGTATATGTGAATTTTATTCTGTCTCTTTCACATATGAAAAGATGAAGGCTACTGACATCGATGTGATTCACTTATTGCCACATGGAAGGTGGTGAGATTTGGGAGTAAATGATCTACTTCATTTTTTCTTTTCTTTTGTCTTTTTGAGACACGGTCTCGCTATGCAGTTCAGGCTGGCCTTGAGCTCACTTTTGTAGCCCAGGCTGGTCTCAAACTCTCAGCAGTCCTCCTGCCTCAGCCTCCCAAGTGCTGGGATTACAGGCATGCACAACCATGCCTGGCTATGATCTGTTTTGATGACAGATGAGAAAGTCCACTTTTTAACCACAGCCTCCTTCCCCTATGTGGCTAGATTCTTTCTCGAACATTCCTTTCATCTCCTCTCCCAGTGCTCATTTCCATGTTAACTGACTTCAATTTCTTCAGACCAGCAAACCAAGACTCAGATCAAAGGAAACTTGCTCAAACCCACACGATCAGACTCTAACAGGGCTGGGATCTAAACACAGGTCTTTCAATTCCAAATCCTAGGCTTTTCTCATGACCCCACGCTCCCTGCTTGCCAATCTGTGAAAGGGTCAGATCTATATTTACCCTGGGAGAAGACTGAGATTCTAGGCACTAGTAAATGCCTCTGTTAGTATCTCCTTAGCCAAAGACAGTCCCTGTGTCTCTTTGTTGTGTTAGCAAATTCTCCAGACAATTTCAATATGTGCCAAGGTTTGATAATTTCCTCATCCAGTTCTATAATTTGGGAAAAGTGGAGGCTGTCTTATCTCATACAGTCTTCACTTAAAGATGGTAAAAATGTTCTGTTAAGTATAAGCGATCTGGCTTTCTCTTTCCACTAAACTCTAGGCTACACTGTAGTAAAAATTAACAGTACTTCAGAGATATTTACTATCCTGTTGCTATCCCAGTGCTTTCTTCATCTCTTGGCACGTGTCACCCCTAAGCCCTGGGACCATCTCAATGCTTTTCCATCAGTCCGCTCGATTGCATCAGGGTTCACTGATTAGCAGATAAGCAGATGTGTTTCTCTTATTCTTGAAAGTTAGTGATTAGTACAATACAACAGAATGCATCACCAGGTTAGGACATACCATCTATTAAAATGTTACTTGACATTTATAAAGAGGAACTATTATAAAGAGAAACTATTCAGACTGGTGACTATGCGGAGGAAATACATTCAGGTTTATTTCTCTGAAGGCTAGTATGGCTGTGGCATAAATAGATAAAAACTAAAGAAGGATTCCAAACACGTGCTTAAAATCTGGGGGACTTTAGATGTCAGAGAAGAAGTCATGGCCAGTATCAAGGATCAGAAACCAGTAAACAGTGAAAATAATTTCCTGTGGTGGCAAATGTCTGGATTTAAAGGGAAAAATCCCTGGCTTTGAGCTCTTTCTTTATCATTTTTCAAGACTGAGCATCGCGTGCTTCTTACATCTGTACAGCAGATGCCAAAGACTTGCTACTGTGCCCTCGCATGATAGGTGCACAACAGAAGCGTCTATTTTTCTTTCGCTGTGGTCCTTCCAGCGCACAGGTACTTGCTGATTACCCACTGCATACCAACCATTCTATCTATAAAAAAAGTAAACAACAGCCAAAGTTCCTGCCTTCTTAGAGTTTGCGCTTTAAAGGAACTGATAAACCACAGACTCATATGCTAAAGTACAACTTCAGAAACTAAGCCTTAGAAGGAACACAAAGGATGCTGATGGGTATGACAGCTAGCAAGGGCCAGGACGGGGACACTTCTTTTTCTAAGTCTTCATGGAAGAAATGGATTGAGCACTCATTTGACTCATAAGGAAACACAATGACCCAAAGCTATTGTTGAGCTCCCATGTCTCAGAAGCAAAGCCAGTGGAGTGCTTCTTAGAGCTTTTTATCACCTATGAACCACAGAGCTGGATTTAATCTATGCAGCTTCAGCCTCCATTCTGGAATCTTCATCCTCTTCCTTGGTATCTTGCGCTATGACTAATTGCATGAAAAAAAAAGAAAAAGTGGAGAAAATTCTCTGAATCCACTCTGCCATGGTAGTTGTTCCATTCTTGCATTCTCAGGCATTTAAAATACTGCCTTCATCATCATGGATATAATAGTAAGTCCTAAGTAAATGAAGATTAATTAGTAGTTGTTAAAAAAACTTGAATCATCACAGTTCGTAGCAATTCCATTGTTGGAGCAGACAAAATCCACCACATGGTAGATTCTGGAGGACAACTCGTGTGGCTTCACAATGACCTAATGTGTGGCTTCAGTCTGAAATCACACATGTTTCCTGCAGCCAACACGCCGAGCTGCCAGAGGCCAGCCCATCCAGCAGTCTGTTTGCCAAAAGCCCTGCATACTGCTTTTAAAAACAATCAGTCGTCTGAAATGCTTCCTTCCTTAAAATGGTACAGCAGATCTCCCTCAAGCCCCAGACTGTGTCCACTGAAGGTCATGGTGCCAACAGCTTGCACCTGAGGGGCCCTGTCTCAGTTATCGAAGCTCTGAGGACCAGGATAGTCCTGGCCATCACAAGCAGATGAGCATCTCATTGCTCCATTCCGCCTTTGTCGCTATGACGTAGAGCAAAGTTGTGGATCTGCAACCTAAAACAACCATTCTGGGTGCATGGCAACACGAAATGCGCAGGTGCATGTTGGGGTTCGTTGGTTGGTTTTTAAGTCTTTGTTTTTGTGTTCCTACTTCACATGAAATGTCTGCGAATGGCAACACACATCATTTGAAATGATTGTAGAAAATTAAATTCCCAAGTTAAGTGTCAAGGACTGGGAAGTAAGGCAAAGAGGATGACTGCAGTAGAGACTGCATTTGATCACCAGGTCAAGGACAGCACGGCAGGGTAATTTCAGGATGCGCCTTAGGGCTCACCAGAGAACACGTGAGCTGCTACCCTGGGAGAAAAAAGGAAAGAGAATAGCTAGCTTCTCATCCCAGCCCTAGGGGTGTAGCGAGACGTTCCCTCACTTGTTTTACCAAGGAGGAGCTGAGGCCCAGGACCTTGAAGTCACAAGGACATTCACCAGCTCGTACTCAGCCCTCCACTGCCGAGTTCACAGTCGGCTCGCTTTCTGCCCTACACACTGCCTTAAAATAATAAAGGACCCCTTTTCTCTTGTGCAACACTCATTCTATTTAATTAAAAGAAGAGTGCACTGGAAGGTTTTTTTCTTCTTTTAAAGAGAATAAAGGATAGCTTTTAAAGTTAGAAACAATATAGTTTCACTGAACAAAATGAAAGTAATTCAACAATGATTTTTTTATATCATATATTCTTGTCTTCAAATTAGTTGTTCAGATTACCAGATATAAGCATGCAAAATTGGTCCAAAAATTATTTAAAAATTAAAAAGGAGCGAGAAAAAAACTTAAGCACTTAACTATTCCCTTCAATAGGCCAGCAGAAATCAGTTCAATTATCCAAGCTGTCCTGTGTATATATAAATATTTTTCTTTTCCGTCTTTATTTCTTCTTTCCTTTCCCCCATCCCAGTTGCTCCTCCCTTGGAACAACATCTTTCCCTTTCACAGAATCTGACCTCTCTCAGGGAAGAAGTTCAGGACTGTCTGTTTGGGAGGTCTCTTAAAACCAGGCTAGGTATCACACATGTGGGGTGTACCTTCACCAGATCCTTTACCAAGGCAAAAAGATAAGCTAAAATGGTTCTTTAAGTTCCTTCGGCAACTTTCCAGTCAAAGCCACACCAAAAAAAAGACAGGGACGTAGAGTCTGGCTCCTTCCCCACCCCCACCCCCACCCCCACCCCTCCCCCTGACCCATACCCATGACTTTGGTAGAAGCGATGCCCCAGTTATCCAGGTGGGCCACATTCTCCTGGCCTACAGTTGTGCTAATCACCTTCCCACCACCAAGGAAGGGACAAAGCTTGGTTCCAGCTCGTGCCCAACACAACGAATACCGTTCCAAAGAAAATATTGTCTCATTTCCTGTGTTTTGGAAATACATATACAAATCAGAGCAAAACCTGATGTGGAAATAAGGTCTGTTAGATAATAGAAATGTCTTTAAAAACTTTACTATGTGTATCAGTTAGGACTGTGATTTCCTATAAGTATCAGAAAACGCAATTTCTTTAACACTGAAAGGGGCTTATTTTTCCTCACATAACAAGCAAGCGAGAGGTAGGCGGTCCAAGGATGACCAGGATGCCATTAGGAAACCAGGCTCCTAGATTCCTGTTCCACCAGTGTGAGCATATGGCTTTTATTTCTGTGGTGTCACTATAGCTGCTATACCTTCAGCGCTGCATTCTTATTTCATGCAAGAAAGAAAATCTCTTCACCGTTGTGCTTTGTCTTTGAATTTGGGGTGAGAAGTTCTCTCCCAGCAGCTTCTTACTGGCCACATGTACAATAGCCGCACCTAGCTGGGAGGAAATCTGAAAGTCCATACGTTTTGCTTTTAGTCTTTCATATAGAAAAGAGGGCAGGGGAAGAAAATAAGATCAGAATGGTACAAGAGATGCTGGGGAAAGGGAATGGACCTGCTCAAAAGGAAGGAATTACTGCGTTGATAAGGACAGGAGAGCGAGTCGGGGAAGAGGCGCATCCGTGTGTGTAAGCAGGGTGCTTTGGACAGCAAGCCACAGCTTTCTGCTGGTCTACAGAAAGAAATTAATGCTTAAGTTGTTTTCTCTCCTTTTTCAACTCTTCGTCCTTTTTCAGGTTTTTTTCTCCCTTTGGTTTTTTGTTTGTTTGTTTGTTTGTTTGTTTGTTTGTTTTTGTTTTTTTCTTTTTCTTTTTGAGGGACCAGGATTTGAAGTCATGGCCTTGAACTTGCCAGGCAGGCACTTGTGCCACAGAGCTATCTCCCCGGCCCTTCTTTGTCCTTTTTCTCTCAATTTCTTATGTTCCTCCCTTTTTTTCTTTTGTCTTCTAATTTCGCATTCATACACCTAGCAATATGAACAACTAACTTGAATTATAGCACTATGCATTACAGCAAGTACTGTGAAATTCATATTATTTTGCTTAGTGAAATTCTATATCATTTGTAATTTTTCTGTTTTGATACTATTTTTCTACTCTCCTTAAAGTTTCTTTTTCTTCTTCTTTTTTTTTTTTTTTAGAAAAAGAGAGACAGTAGGGGAAAGGTGCATTGAGGTGGGTTTTGAATGAATGCTTACCAAAAAATACCATAAATTCCTATTCTGGAAAAAATAAATTTGGAAATTAACACATAAATAAGATTGTACTATACAAACATTCTACTGACACCATCTATTTTAATATTTAATAATAATAATAATCTATTTTAATATTTAACCATTCTTCTGGATGTGAAGATGTTTTTAGAATTACTAGCAAAGGCAGGACGGGGCAGGACTCCACCTGAAGCAGGTGAAGTGGGTTGGCGTGTCAGTCCAGCTCTGCAAGCCCGCTGTATGCCTAACCAGGCATCAGGTGCCTCTTGATCTCCATTATTTTATATTGAAAAAGAGGACAAGAATAGCTGCCCACAGAATGGCTTTAGTATCAAATAAGCAGCATAAATTGAATAAGCTACACTTTGCATGTTACACGGAAAGCCAGGTTCACAGTGTGCATTTGGGAAAGGGCAGCTTGTATTTCCCTGGCTCCCTCCCCATAACCCAGCAAGTTCGTACAACCTCATGCAACTGAATTGAGACAGAGCGGACAGCTGAAGACTCATCTCTTTATTAGAAATCAGAGCCGATCCCCGAGTGGCGTGCAGCTCTCTGTCAGGACTCAGCATTCTTCTTTTATTGGGGCTTTCATCGCTTTATCTTAGTAAACCAGACAACAGGTCTAAGTGACTTGGTTTTCCAAGATGCAGCGTCGCAGGCTTCAAAGTGCCATCTGCTTATGACTTGTTACAAAACAGAGGCAACAGAGCCATGTGGTGACATTTTAAAAAATGACTGCAATGTTTGTTACCAAGGGATATAATTCCTAGAATTGGTCCAATTTGTTCTGTGCTGCTGCGATGGGAAACAAAGCCTTCGCAGAGGTGCGTGGCTGTTCAATACATCATCCTTGTCTCGACCGTGGAGCCAGGTTCTCAGTGGGTTGTTTTCCCATGTTACTCTGTCCTTTTTTTTTTTTAAAGATGGATTTTCAGAGCTTATCACCTCATAGTCACCACTGCAAAAATCTAAAAGACATGAAATTGGAAGATAAGCCAAAAGGCTACAGATTTACCCATCAGCTTTCAGGCAATATCTTGTTGCTGCAAGATAGCAGGGTGGAAAAATGGAGCATAGTGCAAAGTTCTGGACTCTTTAACCGTATTACATCTTGTCTTGCCTAGGAAAAGGAGCAGGTATATCTGTCTCACACATCTCACCTGATGGGCATGAAAATCATTCAGGTAAATTTCCTGTGAGAATGGCACAGCACAGAGCAAGCTCTCTGCCCTACAGCACAGAGAGTGACCCACTCAAGCCCAGTTTGCTGCTTTCCTTTTACTGGAGACGTTTTTGCCACATTGCTTCTCATAATGAACCCGACAACCTTCTCAGTCTCTCATCAGATTTCTCACCTCATATGTACAGATGACTTGTATTCCTTTACTATCTCTTCCATACCCTTAACTCTAGTGCTAGAAGATAGCCTGAGGTCTGCCTGATTATTGTTGTTCAGAATAACTACCACACTTTCTGCAGGTACCCAAGAACCCTCTGCTAGCCCAAGAACAACCAAATTAATTTTTTCTTATTCATTGAAAAAAAGTTTGTCAGTACAGTACCCCTCAGATCAGGGATGACTAAAACGTAAATCCCCACCCTATTTGACAAAGCATGCCACTCTTCCGGCCTCATGAGAAATGTTGGTGATTCAATGTCAAGTTCTTTCAGAGAGTGCTCTCTCTCAAATATTTCTTGCTGTCTCTGTCCTCAAAACTCCAGTCACTTTGCAAATCATGATCCAAATCATAGTGGATGCTATCAACCGTGAGGTCTAGTGGTTTCTGGCTTGAGATGGTACCATTTGTGGGGAGTACGTAATCATCTGTCTTCCTCCAAGTTGATCACCTTCATGCAGCCGCTGTTGCTAACATCTGGATGAGAGGAAACTTTATTCTCAGAGTAACGGCGCTTGGAGCCTCGAGCCTTTATAGGAAATGTCATCCTGAGACATTCTCCTAGAATCATTGCTTTCCCTGTCTGACATAAACAACTTTCTGCATAAATTTTCCAACCCAGTGACTGGGAAGAGAATAAAAACAACGTATACTCTCCCTTGTCTTAGGGACTTTTCCTCATTTGTATGTTGTGGCATCTACTTCAACCACCCAGCTCAGCCACTCTGGCCACTCTCCACCTTCTAGTTCACCATAGCTGAAGCGCTCTAACAGTGAAACCTGGAAAATCCATCTAAAGCCTTGTGCCTTCCAATTGGTGTCATTTGGAAATAGTCATTACCAATAACCCGAGGCTAGTTTGAAGATGCAAATTAAAGGTAGAAATAGTTGGTCAGACACAGGTCGGTGCTTCCAAGCGAAAGCCTCCACAGCAGTCCTGCAGAGAGATGATTTTCTTCCCTTATCTTCCTCCTCCAGGATGACTTTAACCTACTAGGCCCACTGTCCATGGAAAGACAGAGCTACGTGGGGGCCAGAGAAGGGTCCAATAAGACAAGCCAGGCTTATTTCAGGATGGAAGAGACTTGAGCATTCATATTGCTTGAAAACGATCAGCCAGCAGCAGGAAGTGAAGATAGCAGAGAGCAGGAGAGGACTGGCCCAAGTGACCCTGAAGAGGAAATGCTCAGGGGGAAACCACCGGGTAGGCAGCTGGGTATTGGGCAAGCAGGGGCCTCAACTCATGTCTGTGTGCACTGAGATGGGGGAGTGGGAGAGGACAAAGAGCAATGAAAACGCATTTCAAAGGCCAAGATTATGGCGATGCTGTTTTTCTCTGGAAGATCAGAGCTGTCACCATGGTCCAAAATCAAGACAGCTGTTCAGCATATTCTGAGAACACCCCGGGCTGGCATTTATTTGACCTAGAGCAAGCACTAGAAAAGAAAATTATATCCATTTCTTTCTCTCTTTGACAGATTGAATGTTGCAACAAATAACTATCTACAAAAGGCCTTGTCTAAAAATGGCTCACAGTGCCACCCATATATTTGCTTTGTGAGTGAGACATGTGTGTCTTTCTGAAACTTTGATTTATAGCCCTGAACTCTCATGATGTCTCTACGCTCACCTCATTTTCAAAACTTGGCTCATGTGCATAGACTTGGAGACATACGCAGGCCACACATTCTCTCTTTCGTGAGCCCCAAGCACAGCAGATTGTGAAAACACGCCAGCAGGAGGTGTGTAGGAAGAAAACTGAGCTCTGGGGCATTCGTGCTCAGGGTCATAAAAATGGTTCCTGACATGTCAACGGAGAGAGATAATTGAAAACATGGGCCACTTGTATGTCTGGCCTTTGAAGATTTTAATAGCTAGAGTTTTTCTCAGGCAAATCAGGTCTCAGTTTTCAGTGTTTCAGCTTAGTGTCTTCCGCTGATAGTTTGAAATTGTCAGCTTGGTTTGGGGAGGTTTCATGCTACGGTGTGGAGGCAGCTGGCACATAGAGCACAGCAGGTGCTGGGCTGGAGGCTCAGCTTCACCTTGTCCTACAGCTCCTGAGCCCGGCAGCAAGGAGAGGAGTCCAGAGCCAGCCAGAACTTCAGGGCTCCCACAGGGAATCCTCCTGTGAAAACGAGGGGTAGGAGCATGGGATTCAAGATGTGCTGAGAAAACTCTCTCCGTCTCTCTGTCTCTGTCTCTGTCTCTGTCTCTGTCTCTCTCTCTCTCTCTCTCTGTCTGTCTGTGTGTGTGTGTGTGTCAGTCCATCTGTCTGTCTGTCTGTCTTTCTCTTTGTCTGTCTGTCTCTGTGTCTGTCTGTCTCTCTTTCTACGTATCTGTGTCTGTCTTTCTCTATGTTTGTCTGTCTGTCTGTCTGTGTCTTTCTCTGTGTCTGTCTGTCTCTATGTGTGTCTGTGTCTTTCTCTGTCCATCTGTGTGTGTGTGTCTCTGTGTGTGTGTGTGCAAGTGTATGTATGTGTGTGTCTGTTTTTCTCTGTGTCTGTCTGTCTGCCTGCCTCTCTCTCTCTCTCTCTTTCTCTCTCTCTCCCTCCCTCTCTCTCAGAACTTATCTCTTTGACTTATCTTTTAGAAATCCTAGGCACCTGCAAGGCCAGCACAGTAAGAAGGAGCCAAGGCTGATCACTTACTTATAAAGTCCCAGATGCTGCTGTAGGCACTTGGGACAGAGCACGCTCATAACCTCAGGGCCGTAAGTTCCAAGCCCTTCACATCCAGCTGAAGGTACATGGGCTCACAGGACACAACAACCCGCAGGCTGTTAGGACCATGAGGAAGAAAGCAGCAGAGGAGCAGAAAACAGCAGACACGCTGCTGGAGACGGTGGGCCAGAGAGGGCTGGAAGGCGCAGCATGCACTGCGCGCAACAGGAAAGAACGAGGTTGCTGGGATCGGCACCCGGAGCAGTACGCTGGGTGACGACAAGTAGGAGAGGGATGGGCCGCGCCTGGCGGGCTCCCGGAACAGCAAGGACAGCAGGGCGGCTGACACACACGCACTTCCTGCGGCTGAGGGCCGAGGCCAGGCCAGAGGCAGTGAACGCAGACCTAGCCTGCAAGCACTTGAGCCTCCCCAGAGGAAGCTGCAGAGCTTCGGGCAGGGCTTAAAGTGGAAGCGACCCTGGCAGCTTCTACCGTGAATTCTGAAGGCTGAGCGGAAGTGGGTTCTGGCTGATTATCTGCAGGCTGGCGGGGCGGTCTGTCGGTCTGTCGCAGTGATGGGTCACGTGAGGAGGCGTTCACAGGCCGGAGGAATGCGAACATGGGAGCACATAAAGGTCACGTACCCAACAGTTTACATTTTGCATTTGATCGCTTTGTTTGAGGACAACGAGTTACATTATAGCCTGGCAATAAGACGGAACTAATTGGACTCAGGACTCTTCTGTTAAGGGCAAGTTACTTCACGAGCCAGAAAACTCAAATTCCAGACGGTTGCGTTCAAAACCAGACCTGGAAGCCAAAGTTAAAGCTGCCTGTCTGCCCTCCTCGCACTGAGCCGCCTCTCCCGACACTCAGGAGTATTCTCCCAGGAGCAGGCAGGACGTCTAGGCCCCAGCCCAGCTCACACAGGCCTCCGTGGCTAAAACTCCGTGTGTTAAAAGCTGCTCCACTGCCTGGCACAGTCTCTCGTATGAGGGGATGCTTAAGGGCTGGGGGAGGGGGCAGGGGCATGGATAAAACAGTTAAGAGGAGACTTTACAGGTGACAGGTCAGGGGTCCCAACCATGCGCTGTTTATCGAGCTTTGCAGCCTGCCTTTTATTATGTCTTCCGACCAGTGCACATGCCCAATGCGCGCTCAGCTGGTCCTCGGAGTCCTGGACTCGCCCGCAGGAAGCACAGCCAAAAATACCTTCCTCTGGGGAGTTTCTATCTTATGGGAGCCAAGAGCTGGCACAAAAGGAAATAAGTGAAATGTGAAGCCTGCTGGACGGTGACATCTGCAGTGACCCAAAGCCTCGGAGTCAGCCAGGGAGGGGCGCGCGGTGGCTAGGTGGGGCCGGCAGAGGCTGCCATAGCAACGTGAGATTGAGTACAGACAGGAAGGTGCTAACAGAGCAACGACTCACGGGAAACAATGTCTGACGCGAAAACTGAAAGCAGGAGAAGTGCGTTTGGGGTCACATCCTCAGCCAGAGGCTGGCTGGCTCGAGAAGCCTGCCGAGGAGCATACTGGGAGAAAGACGCTTACATCATCATGGTGGCCAGGAAACTCTGAGCAAGAGGAGGAGCCAAGGACGAGTACACAACCTTCAGGTCACTCCTCGGGGACTCCCTCCAAAGAACAGGCCGCGCCCAGCCAGCTAGCGTATCCCATGGCCCAGTCCTCCTGCAAAATCTCAGCCCACGAGTGTGTGAGGCTCTTCAGGGACATCAAGACATAAACCTTCGCAAGTAGGACATGGTATAGACAGAGGTGTAGGTATATAGCCTTACACACAGCTACGTACGTGGAGCTGTACATCCAGACAGTGCACGTAGAGATAGGTATAGATGGCATAGCTTGATGTGGATATAGACATTGGCACACATCTGAAATGCCTTTATAGGCAGGAATGGTAGTACATGCCAATGTCCTGGAGCAGAACACTCCTGGCATGCATAAGGAGGAGCAAAGATACTGGCTGGTTGGAGAGAAATGAGCAAAAGAGAAGGGAAGCCACTTGATGGGGAGAGGGGGCCTCAGGATGCTCAGGGTCCTTTCAACCCAACTTTTACTCCATTTTTGGTCAGGCATCAGAGGGTCCTTCTGCACTGCTCTGTCTGCTGGGTGGCTGCCCCTAAGGAAGGAGCAGGAGGGCCAGAGGAAAACTGCAGCAGTGACTCCGGCAAGAGACAGCATGGACAGGCACAAGTGGCAGCGATGAGACAGGAAGAAGCTGTGAGACGCATGAACTGGACCGGCGAGGACATCTGGAGGGTGGGTAGGAAGCAGTGGACCTTACGGACGAGTGGCCTTGGGTTATCGAGGACCATGGGAGGAAACTGGTGGAGCTGGGCCGCGGGAGGGTCAGGACTGTGGCCATGGACATGGGAATCCACAGGACAAGCAGCGGTCAGGGGACCTTGGAGAGCAAAGGTGTGGGAGACTCCTCATGGCAGAGCATGCTGGGAAGGCTGCTGGTGAGCAGGGGCATGAGGTGGGCTTCCAAGGACCCACAGCTTGGTGCAATATCTCTTCTCTTCTTCTGTGGTGGACCAGGTGGAGCGGAAGGAGAATTTCATTTGGAGCACCCAGGAATCTCCAGGTGCCTTGCTTGCTCCCCAGGCAAGGTGTCTGTACTCTCTCCAGAGGTTCGGGAGCATTGGTCACCCTCCATGGTGAAATGGGAGTGAGTGGGGGGGCAGGAAGTACCTACCACTGAGGTGTCCAGCAAGGACAAGCTACCAGGAACTTCACGCTCTGCTGGTCCTCATCCCTCCTCCCACGGCAGAGAGTGCGTCTGGGACACACCAGCGGCCCTCAGGACCTGTGAAGAGGACAGACTATCCTCCCCTCCCATGCCGCCCTCTGCACCCATGCTGCCACCCCTCTCAGGGACACTGAGATTAGGCAGCTGTATACAGCGCTGTTCCTCTGGAGAAGCAGCAGTGGCAGGATGTGGATGTCAAGAGATGCGGGGTGGCCAGAACTCGGAAGCCCGCGGAGCCAATTGCCAGTGAAAGCAGGCTGACTCTGTTGGGCAGGAGCAGCCTCTGTGGTCCTGGGTAGAATTTCCTCCTGCTTAAGGAAGCCTCGGCTCTACTCTCAGCCCTTTCAGCTAACTGGCTCAGGCCACCTGCATGAGCAGAAAACATTGAAGTTATCAGATCATGGGTTCAATCCCATGCACAAACCACCTTTCCAGCCAAAGCCCTGAGAGCATCTGATAGAACAGGACTGAAGCCTGGCTGAGGGAATATGAACAACTGGCCTTGACTTTGGTGTTTTCCCAAAAGCCTATAGGAGCACAGCTGGAACTTGTCTCGTAATAAGGCGCACTTTAGGGCGACACATGACATGGTCCACCTTACAGCTCAGAAACATCAGCTCTTCATGCATAAGGGGTACGAATTCTTAGTGAGGCATTTGAGCAAGCAGTACTAAAAATAAATTATGGCTTTCTGCAGAACAAGTCCATGTGAATTATAGTTGGCCTCAGTGAGAAATAAAGCAAGTTGGGAAAAAACCAGAGAAATGTTATTCCAGATTTCCTTGGAAATCTTGAGAAAGGAACTGTCCACAGTGTAAAGGTTTTTAAGGTAATAAATTGCAGTTTCCAAAGACTATGCAGTTCTCCATTGAATCCAGGACCAAGAAGGTAACAAGCATTTTTTAACACCTGGTTAGTACCTAGCACTTTCTTTCAAATAGGAAGTAACCATTAGCCACAGTTCCTATTGTCACTCTCCCCAAAAGGCAATTGTAGTGGGACTTCAGCTAGCAACTGGTCAACTGGAAGGTGACAGAGTACCAACTCAAAGTACAACAAAACTAGAAGGAAACCCTCAGGTGGCAGGGTTTCCTTAACACACATAAGGGAAGTGTGGGCTAGATCTCACTTCTGGTTCTGTTGCGTTGAGGCACTCTAAGATCCAGACTCGATCTTTTCTTATCTCGAAGTTCCTTTCTCTGAAGTGGCTTTATTGTTGGCTAGGTCTTTTCTTGTAATGGAGAAAGAGAGAGAGTAAGAGAGAGAGAGAGAGAGAGAGAGAGAGAGAGAGAGAGAGAAGAGAGGAAGAAGAAGAAGAAGAAGAAGAAGAAGAAGAAGAAGAAGAAGAAGAAGAAGAAGAAGAAGAAGAAGAAGAAGAGAAGAAGAAGAAGAAGAAGAAGAAGAAGAAGAAGAAGAAGAAGAAGAAGAAGAAGAAGAAGAAGAAGAAGAAGAAGAAGAAAAAGAAGAAGAAGGGGAAGGGGAAGGGGAAGGGGAAGAGGTCTGCACCCCATAGCTCAGCATACAGTAAGGAAGGACCAGGTCTTCACGACTTTCCTCAGTTGCTCACCCACCTGTCAACCAACACCACAAGAGCCTTAGGATACTGACAGGCGGGACCTCACCTAGGTGCCACCACTTCTGAGGAAGGAGGAGCGAAGATGTACAAACCTACAAGATTATTCCAGAAGAGCGAACAGGAGAGGTACCAAGTAGCAGAAGTCAGTTTTCCTCGCTGGAGCATGACAGTTTAGGTCCTGGACCCCAAGACACGTCAGAGTAGAGGTGGGAATTCCATCAGCCTCCTGTGCTGATACTGGGTCTTTCTTATCTCTGAAGGGAAAGTAATAATAACACTTTCTGTGTCTCTGAGCGACAATATAAAGTATTTAAAATTAAGTGACCTACTATGTATGCATATGCCTTATAAATATGGACAAAAATGTTTGTACATTATATGCAAAGCCTGGTGAAATCTTTATGGATGAAGATGGATTTTAGTTTGGACTGAAAAGAGAAAAATCAAGAATGCAAAGAACAAGAAGGAAAAGGTGCCACTACTTGGTAGCTGGTAGGATTTCTGTTAACACAATCCCTGCAGGTGGCACTATCCAAAATTGCCATCTGGAACACACACTTCTCAAATGGTGGCAAATACATGCAAAAGTGTTCAACATCATTGGTCATGCAAGAAATGCAAATTAAGACAACAGTGAAAAGTAGGCATGGTGATGCACGCCTATGATCCCAGCACTTGGAAGGCTGAGGCAGGAAGATCAGTGCAAGTTCAAGACCAGCCTGGGTTTCAAAAGTGAGCTCAGGGCCTGGCTGAACTATACAGTGAGACCCTGTCTCAAAAAGCCAACACTGAGATTCCATCTCACCCCAGAAAAAAATGTCTACCTTCAAAAAAACTCGATCAATAATAATTGTTGGGGGGTCAGGGAGATAGCTCAGGGACACAAGTACCTGCTGGGCAAGTGCAAGGTCCTGAGTTCAATCCCTGGTTCTGCAAAAAATAAAAAAATAAAAAATAAATAAATAAATAAATAAATAAATAAATAATTGTTGGCAGGGAGGATGGGGAAAAAAGAATGCCTTGCCACTGTCAGTGGGAGTGCAGACTGGTGCAGCTGCTGTCAAAATCAGTGTCAGATTCCTCAAGAAATGAGGGTCACAGGTGCAGTTAGATCCCGCTCTTCCCCTCCTGGGTATCTTTGCAGAAGGACTGAAATCATACCACACCAGTGTACATGCCCCCATGTTTACAGCAGCACGACTTGTCAGAGCAAAATCTTGGAAACAACCCAGATGCCCATCAATTTAGGGATGGATGAAAAAGATGTAGCACTTTTATACAATGGGGTATTACTCAGCTATAAAGAAAGATAAACAACTCAGAGACTTTATAGCTAAATGGATGCGACTAGAAACCATACTCATCAGTAAAATACTTCAGGTCTTAATGTATAAATGTCACTTTCTTTCCCCCGTGTAAGAAAGCGAAGCAGTCGATAAGATCCGACAGGGACAATAAACATTGTGAAGTGGAAAGAAACTGCTCAGAAGGAAAGAGCAACTTGGCTGAGGGAATGGAGAAAAGAAGGGAAGGAAGATAGATGTTAGATAGATAGATAGATAGATAGATAGACAGACAGACAGACAGACAGACAGACAGATAGGATAGATAGATAGATAGATAGATAGATAGATAGATAGATAGATAGATAGATAGATAGATAGGTAGGTAGGTAGGTAGGTAGGTAGGTAGGTAGGTAGATAGATAGATAGATAGATAGATAGATAGATAGATAGATAATGGATAGATTAGCTAAGAGAATTGTACTACTAATTTCTATTAATTCATTGAAAGGACAGTTAGTGATTACTGTTTGATAACTATCTCATGCCTGTACTTGGTCATCCGAGCAACTACTTTGAAGGTAACGATTTGTGACATAATAACCATTGAGAGTTTCGTATCAGTTTTGAAATTCCAAATCATTTTTATCACTTTTTTAAAATCTCTCTCTTTTTAAGTTATCATCAGCAAGAATGGGTTGTAGCCAAGAGTTACAGATGTGTTTCTCCCTAGCTGTGTGACATCGGGCAAATTATTTAACTTCTGTTGTACTGACTTCTTTGGCAGTTAGCTGCCTGCCTCAAAGGATTATTGTGAGAATTCAGCGTGGTGGTTTAAGTATGGCACTGGGTGTATTCTAGAGTTCTACAAATGTTAACAATTATTTTTGGCTTCCTAAACTACTGACGGTGTTCAAACCTGACACGAAAGGCATTAAGCAGACAGGGTGACATCTGAAATCAAGTGACTGGTTCTACATCCCATAATCTTTCTTCTGCCACTGCAGCCAGGCAGGTGGGGGACAGGCCAATGAGGAGAGATGGAGAGTGCTCCAGGGTTCCCAGGTCCTTAGTGTGGCTCGCAGGACATTACGGGGTACTCTAGAATACAGTGGTCCTTCACTTATGGCAGAGGCTATGTTCCAGTCACCCTGAGGAAGAGTGAAACTTAGGAAAGTAGCTATTGTAGTATTGCTATGTATTGTAAGGTGTTGTAAACCCTTTCTCACACTTTTAAAACCCCTTCTAACTTTCTTAACCACTTTTCTAAACTTGTAAACCTATGGAATTTTAAAAACATATGTATGCTGTACAATACTGCAAAATCCCATGATGTAGCCATAAATCCACGATAAATAATTTACATTAAGACTTTTTAACCCATGAAAGACTGAGTCCGTGAAAGTTGAACTGCAGAATAGCGAGAGGCTACTGTATTCCTTTCACCTCAGACAGCCTGATCGTGGTTGACTGAATTCATTAGAGCTTGTTTCAATGGGGGCAAAATGAACTGGAAACATTAGGAAATGCACTACAAGTACCAAGAGGAGCGCGGCCTGTTCCTCCCCGGGACTCTGTGAGCCCCTCGAGCGATTCAGACATCAAGAAACACTACTGTGTTTCTCTCCAGGAGCCTAAGACTCTCCACTCACTGGAGCTATGGCCCGTAGCTCACGCCCTGTATTCCATGGCCCCAGAGGGAGTGGACATACCCATCCCCCGCCAGCACGGGAACCCGGCTCTCCCCCATGCCTCTCCACGTCCTGCTGGTCAAAGTTCAGCCTCGCCAAGGGCCGGCATGCAGCTCTACCACTCCTGGGCTAAAGCCAGTAGGCTGAGGCAGAGACAGGAAGTGTTGGCCGGGAGCACCTGCCTTGCTGTCCTGTCGCCTGTCATGTTTCTTTCTTTTATCTCTTCGCAATAAACGTCAATAATATAAAAAGAAGCAAGGGGATTTGCCGCCCTCAAAGCAGACGGCCACCTTAGCAACTGCAGTGACAGCTCAGAGGCGGAGGCCTCAAGCCTCCCAAAGATGCATCCTCCTGAGGCTCCTCCCCCAGAGGAGCTCTGAACCAGAGGCCTGAAGTGCTAACTCTTAGAGCAAGGGACCAACAGCTGCCTACGAAAATTAAAGCACACCACAGGCCAGAAGTCTCAACCTCGGCCCTCCTCTCCGTCTACAGGATTGAATTAGCTCGGTGCGGAGCGTATATCTCAGGAACTGAGTGGCTCTGTAGCATTCTGGGGAGTGGATCAGCAATTTCCTTGCTGTGTGGCCTGAAGTGAGAAGGTTCCTCCCTCAGAAACTATTTCATAAGGTTGCCGGGACAAATGAGCGACCTGAGTGCCTTAGCCGGGAGCTGAGGCTCTTTACTCACTTTGTGTGTGTTTCCTGAGGCCTGCTGCCTGCTGGCCTCCTTGCGGAAGTGGAGGACAGAAGAGTGGACGCAACAGAAAATGCAGGGAGGCAATACGCAGCCAGGGACTGCATCAAGCAGCCGACAGAGGGAAAGTCTGTGTGCCGGGCCTGCTGTGGGTGTGCTCCGAGAGGTTCCCGTGCGTGGGGAGCAGACAGTCAGGAAAGGCGAGGAACTGGGATCAGACAGGAGGCGCGGGGGTAGGTCCAACACCTCGGTACCACAGGGTGTGATCCCCAGAATCGTCCCTTGATCGATACAGAATTACAGACAACCCAGCGGGGCAGGGTACTACGCACCCGTGTTCCCAGGTACTTGCGAGGCTCACCTAGGATGGGCACCTGAGTCCAGAAGTTCAAGAGCAGCCTAGACAGCGTAACGAGACCCTGTGTCAAAAATAAGCAAGTTTGTGACAATAGAGAAAGAGTTATGCTTATGCCACAGAGCTGGGACCAGACAGGCAGCAGCATCCTTACGTTGAGAAAGCGTTTACTTTATAGAATATAGATGTGCTCGGATACTATGTTTAGAGAGCGGCGTCTCAGTGCATGCATGTTGTGCCGAGCAGACTGCGGAAGAAGATATGCACAGGGCTGCTAGCTAGGCCCGTGGTGGTCTGGCCGCGAAGGAAGAGATCCGGCCGGGAGGGCTCTTGTGTCGTACATCCTATCACACTAACCTCTTTGTACACTACCGACATCACCTCTAACAACCCCCTGAAGCGTACTGCTGTTACCACGATAGCGAAAAAGATGAGGCTCACAGGAAAATACGCATCTTTCTCATATTTCTGGAAAAAAAAATATGAAGAAGTGGGATTTAAATTGTAGTGTATTTGACTCCAAAGATAGCTCTTTTTAAAACTGATTCCTCAAAAGTTGGGACTTGAAGCTGGGCAGGTGGTGATTTCCAAGGCTACCGGTGCTGGTAATTGGGGGCCCATGGAGAGGGCTCTAAGGACAGGCGCCACTCAAGTAATTTAGCATGGCCCAGACCTTCACATGAGGGCCGACTCCCTACAAGCTGGCCAGAGCAGCCGGCACAGGGAAGGGCTGTATCCTGGAAGCACCCAGCTGTGATCCTGTGATCTGTATCCTGCGCACCGCTGGGCTAGACTCCCCACTGAGTCACGAAGATGGAGACAGACATGCCAGCAGGGGTGGAGGCAGAGATGCTGCTGCTGGTGGTGATGACGGAAGTGGAGAGTGACAGAGATAGGATAGAGTTAGAGGTCCAGGGACAGGGACAGGGACAGGCAGAGAGAAGCAGAGATAGAGGTAGAGGTAGAAGTACAGGTGGTGACGAGGAGAAGGTAAGAACATAGGTGAAAGTAGTGATGATCTAGAAGAAGATATACATGGCAAAGGAGATGAAGATGGATCTAACGGCAGCTGCTACAGAGGGGCACGAAGAGTCTAGCAGGGCCGGAGCAGGCTGCCCTGAAGACCAAAGGAAGCAGCACAGGTTCGCACTACCTTGTTTCAGAGGTATCGGCAGCTAATCATGACCTCAGAGAAAGTGAGCAGATCGCCAATCTTTGGCCCTTGTTTACCTACTGAGCACAGACAAGAGGATCGTACTTTATTTCTCCAAGGCAAGCCTGAAGGCAGAGGAGCCGGGCAGGTCACCGAAGTGCTGCCCTAGTTACTTTTCCTTCCTTGCTGAGGCACAAGTACCCCACACCCAAAGTTAAGTGGGGCAACGTTTACTGAGCTCACCATTCACAGAGGCTCCAAGCCAGGGTGGCCCGTGGCAGAGGGCAACAGCCCACAGCAGCCAAAGACAGGGAAAGCAGCAAGAGAGAGTGTGTGTTGGGTGGGGACAAGACTGCTTCTGCCCCTCCTACTGTGTGCTGGCTACCTGCCCTGGGGTGTCTGTAGCAGTCATTCCCTCAATTCCAGCACTGGAGTAGGGAACAGTCACGAACTCTAGATTCAGCTGCCTCCGCAAAGCCTGCCCCTGTGACTGCGTGAGGCTTTGCGAGGGCGTCTGGACACAAATCGTGGTGTGCGCATAGTGCAAGACATAGAAAAGCTCACAGGAATGGGAGAGTGACGGTGACCACTGCATCGTTCTGTGACTTAACACTATGGGCAGCTGGCCATCCGTGCCTCTAGGGACCCTGAGGAGTGGCCCAGAGCACACCTCAGAGCTGCTCCAGCTGCGGTGGGGGCTGCATCCCTCCCTCATGGGTCGGGGTTGCCCCTGGGCTTCTATCAGTGGGCCTCCTGGCAGCCCACATCCTGGCTGGGTAGCCTCTGTGGTTCTAGAGAAATCCTTCAAGTAACGAAGGAAGAAACAGAGGCTATTTATAAGGCAGCTGTCCGTGTGGATAGAGATTACCCAGTGCAACGGCAAAGGGCCTCGGAAATGATGAAAGTCACGGGGCAGGACAACCACAGATTCTGGCACACCAAGGACACTGGTAGACATGGGCTTTTTACCCTGAGCTGTTGGCAAGCACCACTACCACCACCGCCACCACCACCCCTTGCCCTGCTACCCACCCTCAGGCTCAGGGCTCCTCTTGACCTTAGTGGGAACCTCTCACATTCAGAGCTGAGCACAGCCAGCCCTTCTTTGAAACTCCCTTGTGGCCTCCTTGCTGAACAGCAGGGTGACTGTAGCACCCAGCATCACCTCTAGACCAGTGATGGTGAAACCTTAGAACGGTCGATGATGCAAACTGCCCACAGTGCCACACGGGCCGTAGGCTGACCCCGCCTGTTGTGGAGTCAGCGTAGGTAATGATGGTGTCCGACGCTCCACATCACACTGGCGGTGGCTAGAGGAAGATGCTTTCATCTTCTAGCACTCAGTGGGGAAAAGTGCAAGGGTCTCAGCACCAGCTTAGCTGGGAACACTTCCCAGAAGCTTTGTTTGACTGAGGAGTGAAAGCAGGGAACATGCTGTTCGATCCACCCACCCTTTTGTCCTCACTATAGTCCTGGAAACAAGACACTACAGCAGTGTGGGATTGTCGTAAAAGGCAATCGTAGCTAAGGCATCTTTCGTGTTCACTACGCCCCACGGTAACTCATAAATGCAAGGTTTTGTGCACCAAAAATGAATTGCACATCCATTTTTAATTGTAAAAAGGAAAAGAAACTTGACTGACAAATGGAAAAGGAAGCCATGTTTATGGCCTGTAGCTCACAGCATTCCTGAAGGCAGCAGTGGCTCTTTAAGAGACATCCATAATCAGTGTAATCTATGTCCCAAGTCAGCCAAGTTGATCAGGGGTAGTAAATAATGCTGTCGACAACATTTAATGTAGTCTACAAGAAGATATATGTATGTGCAAGGAAGCAGAAAAGAATTGGATTCCATTGGCTTTTTTGCTGGCAAACACAAGAAATCTCAAACTCTTTGCGGCAAGGGACCCTCACTGAAGACTTCACATTTCCCTCTGACATTTGAAGAAGCCACTGGCACTGGTCAGTAACCTGGGTGGGTGGTCAGCAGTCTATCCTGATGCTGACCATCCAGCCAGCTCTTGTTATTGTCTTGGTTCCCAGGCTTCCTCCTCTTCACTATAGAAAACACAGGTTCTTTTTGTCCAGCGTTAGTCAAGGAGGCTCTTGTCCAGCAGTAAGCAAACAACCTGCAAGCTCAGTGACTTGGCGCAGAGCAGGTTTCTGTGCTGGTGCTGCCCCCGGGGCCTCTGCTGGGAGTGGACTGGCTTCATCATCTTCCACCACCATCATGGGGCCTTGGCCTGACTGTGGAAAAGGAAAAGACATAAAGGTGGCGCATGTTGCCTCTGCTCCTATTTCACATGCTGAGCAATGTAGTGGGCAGGCCAGGCCTACCTATAGATGCTGAGGAAAGGCAATCTTCCATGTGTCACAGAAGAGCATAGAATCGGCAGTGGAGGTGCACAGGCTCTCCGCACTGCATAGTACAGGCATGTCAGGCTATTCCTGTGAAGATACAGTTCCACAATGCAGACTAGCTAAGGAGATGTGAGTGTAAGCTAAGTGGGAAGGAACAGAGAAAGATGCCTTGTTTAGGGGTTCTCTCTGGCGAGGACAGTGTCCATTGGAGAGGAATAAAGAGGCTGGGGGGAAGGCCTGATCCTGGGCTCCTCACAGAATGTCCATCTTTGAGGGCTTCCTCATCAGCCACACTGCCCTCCTGAGAACCAAGGCCTCGGGGAGACATTTCCCAAAGGTAGGGAGGAGACGGATGAGCCCAGAAAGCTTGTCTGGGCCTGGCCTGCACTGCTCTGGACAGTGGGGAGGCTTTTGCTCCTCACCAGGGTAACCAGGTAGGGGTCTTGGCTGAGTCCTGCCAGGTACAGGAAAGGACAAGAAGAAAGACAAATACAGGAGGGAGATTTTAAAATTATATACATCACAAGTGATCTACCAGAATGTGCAGAGATTGGTGCACATCAGTCATAAGTGAGTTTATTTTCCCGCTTCTCAGGAAAAGTCCTTAGAAGAAACAGATGTGATCAGAAATAAGAGAAAGAGCAAGTGGAAAGTGCCCGGGCTGAGCTCAGGAAATCCATGGAAGAGAACATCAAAGCAATTATACAGATGGACATCAACCTAGCAGCAACAGATAAATACTACGGAAAGCACAGGAGGAGCCTAAGAAGTCAACGGGAAGGGAACACAAAGGCGCAGTGTGATAAAGATGATGACAGACAGGGCAATGCTGACTGAAGAAAATGGGAGGCTGACTTCCTCAGCTCAGTGTTCTGAGCAGACAAAGGAAACGGCAAGGCCCTTCAGTTCACAGAGTTTCAGGGGACGCTGTGCTCCAGGGGGAGCGCACACAATCGCTGAGACCAATACATACAGGGCGAAGGGACTGATTGTCAAAGGAAGGGGCTCTGCCTGGCTTGTTCAGACCATGTAGGTCACAAGAGGGGGACCACCACGTTCCTGAAAGCCTCCATGACAACACTCAACACTAAGAAACAACAGAGAAGGACCCACCGAGTTCTAAGTTGAAAAAACACGGCTCGAGAGTTTCCTCTCAGGCAACTTACGCTAAAGCAATAAAAAGAAAATATGTCCACCTTCATAAACTCAATGATGACATCAACAAAGGCCCTCTTGAAAATATTTGATGTGAAATACAGCATGTCAGGACAGGAATCAAGGTGATCTTGATACTCTGATCAGTGAAAAACTCCAGTGCAGACATCTTAAATGCGTAGAGCAAGATGAAAGCTAACTGAAGAGCAAGTGGTTTCTTAGACGAGCTGTTCAACTCACCTCATATTGAACACAGTGTTTGGTTTCTTCTGAGCATAGACTTTCAAAGAGTTAAAGTTTCTCATAATTTTTGCTTGTTAGAAGAACTTGAAGAAGGACCAAAAGGAGTAGGCGATGGTACAGTTAGCTGGGGCCTTGAACATGATGACGTGACACTCACAGGAGGACAAGCACGATTATTGGCCCGCCAGGGACAAATCATGAAACCAGAATAAATAGCCTGAAAGTAAAATGTGGCCCTAAATGCCCAGAAGCTGCTCCAACAGCTGGATTTCTAACAAAAATTATTATGAATGGAATAAATAATTCCAGTGGAATGGTGAATGTACACAGCATACCAGTATTAACAAAATGGCAAAATTCATGCAGCATTAAAGTTGTACCTCAAGAGCTAAGATGTCTAAATGGTGTCCAAAGAAAATATGAAGCTTTCACAACCACCACAAGGACAAACATACAGCAATTAGTTTTAGTGGATCTCAAACGTGTCTTAAATTAACAACCTTCTACTCATATTAGATTAAATATCTCAGTGCAAAACACCCACACATTAAGTAAAAGAATTCCAGCGGATAAACATGACCTGGATATGTGTCAAAATATATTTAATAAATGTTCACCCAGAATGCTTTCAGGTAACAGGAGAAAAAATGCAGCACAATTTTTCTTTCTCTTGTTGAGGCACTGTCACTGAAGACTCCACAGAGACTCAGGTTTCCAAGATGAAAGCGTGGGAGAAATTGTCCGATCTCTGTGGAAACTTGGGCTCCTGAAAAGTAAAATCTCAAAAAGGAAACGCAGAAATGGTGTGCTTAGACATCTTGCTTAGTGAAAGAGCTGCAGTTTGAAATTATTCACGGTAGCAGGCACAGTGAATATTGTCACAAATTGTGTTAATCTTTGAGGCAGAATGAGTGCTGTCCTATCAAGAATATGTTCCGGTTTGTTTTGATGCCCGTATTTATAATAAAGAATGTGGGGAAAGGGCCGATGAATTTCTGTCAAAAGCTGTTCCTGTGTGTTACATGTAACAGATGTAGTAAATATCTGTCCACAGTCTTTGTTAAATAAACCAAGCATTTAAGTTTAGGTGAAATGAGCAAAAGGAAATAGTTGTGGGGATATGTGATTTTGAGGTTAGTCCTTAAAAGAAAGACATGAATCAAAATTAAACATTCTGGCAGGCCAGATAGCTCAGTGGACAAAGCACCTGCTTTTGGCAAGCCTCTGTGGCACGCTGAGCTGGGAAATGAGTCCTGACAGCGGGGCATACCTGTAATCCCGGGGCTGGAAAGGCTAAAAACAGAAGGATCACTATGAGGCGAAGCTGAGTAGTGAAACCCTGTACCAAACACATTAAATGAAAAAGAAAGATAGAAACCCCCCCTCTTCACAGAGGAAAGTGAGTAATTACAGGTTAAAGTAGAAGAATTCCACCCTGCCCTGTGGGCATTGCACTGACCCCACAGGACAGGCTGCGCAGCTTCAGGGCAGGCTTTGTAAATCAGGTAGTAGCTGAGATACTCAGCACGTGGGACTCGCATAATCTCCCACGGAGTCTCTCATCTGTAAGCAAGAGACTACCTGAGTAACAGGGCCTGAATCTGGTAGGGCTGTTTCTTTTTTCTTCACATAGGGAAAGTCAGGGGGCCGCTAGCGTTGGCTCAGCTGCTTGCTAAAGCCATGAAGGACCCGGGCTGCCTCCCCTGTCTAATCCCTGACAGGTCAGCCTCCATGCTCTCAACTGTCGTCAGAGGCAGCCCTGCACTCAGGTATCCACTGTGTGAGAGGTGCGCAGAGTCACAGACAGGGAGGTGTCCCTTGTGGGAAGAAGCACAGGCTTTCCAGACAGTGCCTAGAGGTCATGTACGCTTGGTCGTGATGTCTCTCAAATTATCTACAAAGGAGGCTGGGAAGCCAGGGTGAAGGGTGGGGAGATCCCTGCCACCTGACAAATAGATTCTGGCAGCAAAGGTAAGGGAGAGGAATATCAATTTAGTAACAGTTCCTGTCACAAAACGAGACCTGGAAAGCTCGGGAAACTCAAATTCCAAAGCCTCTGCAGCTTTCCCGTGTCTGTGGCAGAGCTGTCATCCGCCCTGCTGAGGGCTTATAACCCCAGCAACTGGGGTGAAGACAAAATGCAGGCAGAGCAGTCGCTTCAAAATAAAAACCAGATTTCTACCAGCTCTTTCCTAACATTCCTATGAACCTTCAAAAATATCTAAGCCCTTCAGCAGGGCCTTGGACACCCCGTATTATAACCCAGTCGCGCCTATGTCCTCTGTCTCCAGCACCCTCGCCCCTGTCTCTCAGCATCTTACTTCCTCCCGCCGTGCCTGGGCCTGCTGCGTGCTGCCCAGCTGGCAGGAACCTCTGACCCCTGTCCCCTGGTCACACCTTGGCAAACGCACAAACACCGCCTGCTCAGAGAAACCCCTGATCCTCTCCTAAACTAGTCGTCCACCCTCTCCCCAAGATTCCCCATCCTGCGGAAGGCTTTCTGGTCTTATCACCCTGGTGAGAGCCGAAGCCATTCCTGTGCTTGCTCAGCTGCTTGAGGTCTGTCTACCGCCGGTGCCCGCCAGTCCTCGAGGACAGGGTCCTTTGTCTTATTTCCCACTGTCTCCCCAGTGCCGGGACTTCTGTATTGCACACAGCAGGTGTTCAGCAGATCTACGCTGAACGAGTGAGGGTAGAGACCAGAGCCAAGAACCTGGAGCGCCTTTATGCATGCAGAAATAGCAACGGAGACACAAACACGGTCATGCGCTGGGAGCAGAAGCACCCCAGGGACTTCTGTGGTGTCCAGTAGGGAGAAAGGGAAAGTGGGTGAGCGGTCTGCGCTCCCTGCCCCAGAGTGGCGCGCAGCCACCCATGAGGACGCTGTCGGAGGACAGGGTCAACGATGACCCCGCCAGCTTCCATCTTACTAATTGGAAAATAGATTTACCAAGATTTACGTCCCTGGAGGAAGTGTTACATTATTAGCAAAAACAAAAATTAGAAACACTCATACCCTCTAGTAATGGGGAATTAGTAAAAACAACTCCAATATATTCATGTAATATAATGTAAAATCCAAGGCACGGAATTATGTTTCACTCCATGGAAGCTGAATAGATCCAGAATGGGAATATAGGATGCTTAAACAGCAATGCATAGAGCTGTGGTACTATTTTTTTAAAGAGTGAGACAGAAACTAGGTTTCTTCCCAGATATAGATCCCAAAATATTAACCAAGTTATTTCTGGGTGGCCTGGTTACAGCTGATTTCTATTTCTTCATTTTATTATCTATTCATTCTAATTTTTCTGCTATTTACATGCATTAATAGTGTAAGCTCTTTCCAACTTGGAACAATTGAATTAGGCCACATGTTTTAAATCCCATTTCAACAGCGATCAAAACACAAGATAGGAGAGGGTTTCCCTCCGAGCCAAGGAGCAGGCTGCTATTAAATGTCGTGCCAGGCACATGCAAAGATTTAAGCTGCTCGGTAGAGCACAGACCAGAATACTGGAATGGGAGTGGCAACATCATGGCCCCCGCAGGGCCTTGATGGCCCTGAACTTGAGGAACTGGAACATCAGCTGGATCAGGGACATAGCCACTAAAGCCAGAATGCCGCACGGAGTCCCATGCTATGCTAATATCACTTTATGCACAGAACTTACAAGTTAGCTGTGAAAATACTGAAGCTCAGAGAGGCTCAGGAATTGTTTGCTGGCATCCAAAGAGGAAAAGTAAGACCTGCTTGGCTGGGCTCCAAACGCCTTGCCTGCTCACCTGCACCACCATGGGCCTTCTGATTTAATGTCAGCTTTGAGCCTAGGCAAGAGGAAGATATCTGATGTACAGCTAACCCAGTAAATATGTGTGTGTGTGTGTGTGTGTGTGTGTGTGTGCATGCCTGAGTGTGTGTGTCTGTGTGTGTGTGACTGGAGTGCAACCTGAAGAGTGTATAACCTAATTAGATAGATAGATAGATAGATAGATAGATAGATAGATAGATAGATAGATAGATAGATAGACTGCAGGCAGGAGCAGCTCTAATGGAATGATGTAGGAAGAGAAGAGGACACCCAAGCTAGAAACCTTCCTGCTTAGTGACTGACAGCCCCCTCCATCTCTGTCCCCAGGAGAACTCTAGGCTCCTTGAGGGTAGCACTGTGGATATTTCTGAGCTGATTCATCCTGTTTATTTCATAGCCCAACAGAGGAGTAACTTGCCCAAGTGCATTCCATTGTGGATGGACCAGTGGCAGGTGGTGAATGCTTAAGATTCCTCACAGGGCTCGTGTGAGAGTCCTGCCTCCCCATAGGATGCAGTCAGAGATGGAGCCTCAGGAGGTGCTCAGGTTCAGAGGAAATCCTGAGTGTGAGGCCTCCATGATGGGTTAGGCCCACGGTAAGAAGGCAGAAGAACCGAGAAGGCCTTTCTCCCGCAGTCCCTTCCCTCTGCACTTCCCCCTATGAGAAGCCCAGTCCATGCTCTTTCCTCACAAAGACATCATATTTCTGGGGCCAGGGCATCTCCCAGTACACCAGCAGGGGCCTCAGTTTTTCTTTCTTACTCTCGGTAAACATCTCCAACTACAATGTATCACTCTCTAAAATTGCATGACTTTATAACACTAAGAAGAAATGAACCCCCTTTATCAAATGTCTATATTCCTGAAAGTCTTTGGGCAATTGGAACATTGTTGACATAAACAAGATGAATTCATTCATGTTTTTATTCTTTGGAGAAACACTGTATCCCTGGAACTATGATCCTCAGCCCAAGGTCCTGCATCCAGATTATCTGAAAAGTTTCTTACCAATCTACATTGCTGGGTAGACTCAGAGATTCTATGTCATCAGAGCATGAGAATGGGTCCTTGGTTTCTATCAGCATTTACCTGCCTTGGGATTTGTGGTAGGGTCTTAGGGGGAAATGAGAAAGGAGGGCTGGTGAGGAACGGAGTCTTCTTCTCATGATGCAGCTTTTATGACAGGAAGATTTCAAAGATCATTGTGTATAGGCACGAGAGAGAGAGAGAGAGAGAGAGAGAGAGAGAGAGAGAGAGAGAGAGAGAGAGCTCACGGTGCCAGTGAGACCCCATCGGGCCTCATAGCAGTAGAGGCTGTGTGGCCTCCTCTTGGCATTCTCAGAACAGCCTGGGTCATTGGGTTTGCTGGCTGAGACAGTGGGCTCTAAAACCCAACATCCAGAGTCTGAACACACTTCAACCAGTGAGTGACCCTCAGCACATTCTGAACACCTAGACTATAAAACCTTCATGGTAAGGCCAACCTAACAGAGCTTTGAGACTAAATTAAGATAATATAGTAAGGCTTCCACACAGAACTTGGCACATACAAGCCACAATAAATCATAGGTGCAACTGTACCCTGTTTCTCGGTCTTTCTGTCTCTCTCCCTCTCCTTCCCTCCCTCTCTTTGTCTCTTTCCCTGTCTCTGCCTCTGTTTCTGTATCTCTTTGTCTGTCTTTCTCAGTTTGCATCTCTCTCTCTCTCTCTCTCTCTCTCTCTCTCTGTCTCTTCTGGAATGCTTATTAAAATTAGGAGAACTAAATTATTTTGAGAAGCCAAAATCATCTTTGTGTCACAAAAACAAATAAGTTGATTATAAGCCAGAAAACAGATGTGCTAAAAGAGTTTAAACATTCCCTGATAAGTGCTAATGGCAATAATTTCTCACCCCAGCTTGCTTGCCAACGGAAGCCATCAAGAAAATTAGAAATCCTTAGGCATTTTAATTTAGGGTTATGAATGTATGTGTTCATAATTTTCTTGGACGTCTTCCATACAGTTTTGAAGCTTGGGCTTACTGCTTCATGTTTTCGTTTAACTAATTTCCTCCTCAGAGACACATACAGCTATATTACTAAATGCTTAGAAAATAGTGAAAAAGAAAAAATAATTCATAAGTCTGCCACCTTAACACAGTGGATGTCAGCATTTTGGTATATTTTCTACTAATCTGGTAATGTGTGAGCTGTAATTATTGTAGCCATACTGAAAAAAATTTGTCTCTCAATTTTTCTCTCAGCTACATATTGCAAATATTTTCCTTATCATGGCAAAGGTATCATAACCGCATTTGCGACTAGTTGCCTAATGTCCCACTGACTGAAACACCTTTGTACATTCAAGAATTCCATTTTTGTCCAGCATTTTGTCATATTCCAATTTTTTTGTTTTCAATAATGTCGCAACAAACATCTTTGTATGTAGATATTTTATTGAATTAAAAATGAATTCCTCAGGCTAGAATGACATGCGCAGCAAGTCTTCCGGCTGAGAATATAAAATTACATGACAGAACCAATTACCCTAACTCGATCATCCTAGGAAAATCACAGCTCTGTCACGTGAACGTGCTTCCTCTTTGCTTTTCGGAGCTGTCGGGGGAACTACTTTTCATAACGCAGCAACAAGGCAGCCGCTGGTCCACCAGCGACAGACAAGGCTGGGAAGGGTCAGCGGGCACTGATTCTGTGAGGGCTGAAACTTCACCATCAACCGCGCGTTAGAACAACAGACAAAACAATTTTGAAAAGCATCTGTGGCTGCCATCCAAAGTGTATCTCTCGTTCCATACGTGAGCAGGAAAGAAAGCAAGCATCATGGGCCGCTCTGAAGGAAACCCTCACAGCACAAGCGTACGCGAATACAGTGCGACGGCCCCGGGATGTCGCCTCACAACCACCTGCGGGTTTGCACCCAGGTCTCAGCAGCAGTCACTCACTTGCCTCCCAATATTCCAAGGAGACGATCAGTTCATTCCAGTATAACCCATTCATATTAATAAAGGCCAGCACTTATGGAGCACCTGCAACCGGTGGGGACTCCTCTACTGGCTCTAACCCCACTGCATAGCAGGCCCACCGAGGCACGAGAACCTGGCTTCTTCTCTGGATCACACAGTTGGCAGGTGGTAGAGTCAGTTCTCCAATGCGCATGTGCTGAATTCAGAACCTCTGTTCTTGCTCTTGTTTACTCCGCGGGCAGCGACTCTTGTTTTCTTCCGGAATGCAAGCTTTTGTTTGCTGCTATGACAAATCGTCCCGAGTCGAGAGGCTTAAAGCAGCACAGTTCCCATGTAAGTACACAGAAACCCCTGGGCCTGCGGTGCTGGCCCTGCCCCCGGAGCACTCTGAGAGGGCAACTGAGACTGGGCGTGGTGGCGCGCGCCTGTAATCCCAGCTCTTGGGAGGCTGTAAACAGGCAGATCTCTACGAGTCCAATTTAATAGTGAGACCCTGAACACCCTGTAGACCTTTCCCTAAAAATAAAAATAAAACCCAGAAACATAGGATGGCTTCCAGCACTGTGCTCGGGAGAGAGGCTCTCGGGGAGGGAAGGAGCTTTTCCTTTCTCCTGTTTCTTAGGCCATGTGTATGTGGTTTTCCTCATTCACCTCCTGGGGCCACAAACTTAGGGCAGATAAATGATCTAATCATAGTTAAATCTTCAGACTTAGCAACTGACACCTGTGGGTTAAATGACAGAATGAATCTCATTATAAAAATAACACAAAAGCACTAAAACTTTTATGAAACAAAAAATGTAGAAGGCAATAAACAGAACTCAAGGTTCAAAAAAAGGTAACATTTTGTATTTCTCTGTCTTTTCTGTTTTACTTGGTTCTGAGTACAGAAAGGTTGTCTTTCTTCTCATTTTTCTTCTTGCAAGGCAAACGTGTACATTTTTTGTAGGGAGCCCTTGCCAAAGAAGGCATCGCTCCCTCTGATTCTAGTGTTGAACTAATTATTTGTCCTAAAATAAGTGTTTCTGAACTCAGAAAATGTTTTAATCATAACCACTGTAGAGTTCCAGTTGATGATTACAAAACAGACTGAGTTTGAGATAAAATTCAAAATACCTTCCATACTCCAAATTTGTTCCTAATCAACAGAGAATAGGGGCCAAGACTGTAAAACCAAACATATTTTTATGAAACCAAACATCATAAAAGATGAGTAAGAGAGCTCTGACATCACTGAGGCCACTAAGATTAATCGACATGCTGAAAACAGTTGTCTCACACTTGCTCAACTAAACAAATACATCTTTTCAAGAAAAAAGTCCAAAGTGTTGGCCATGCCCAGAGGTCTCAAATCCAAATGCCTTGGTGAGAAAGCATAGAAAGGGGGAATGTGGGGTTTTAATCAAATGATTAAGTCTGGCATCAGAATGAAGATCATCTAGAAGATGAGCAGAAACAAAATGGGATAAGGCAGGAAAACAAAGAGAAAATACATTAAGGCAAATGCCTAAATAATGGTTGTTTACATCTGCAATTGTTTGTACAGGGTATGGTCCATCAGGTGGGTAGAGTGAGTCTGTCTTTTCTTACATAGAGTTTATGCACTCATTTATAAGACCAAAGAATGTGCTTGCTGCCCTTGTGGGGTCTCTGGAAAATGTAACACAAATGAAACTAGAAAACGCAAATCATCCACAACCCCCACGTAGCAACAGAACCGCATTAATATTGTTATTAGGCTTTCTCAGCTTTTCATCTGATGCAGATATTATTCTAACTAGAATAAATGGGGCACACTAGCGATGCTGTTTGGTAGCCTGCATCTTCCCTTCAGCAACGTATTTTTAATGTTTGCTTTCATCACTAAAGGTTCTCCTAGAATGTAGATGTGGATAACTGTAAAATCATCCCTTTTGTTCATGAATCAGTCTACAAGTGTAGAATAAATCATTTATAATAGAAAAAAAACTTGATGCTCTGTGCTTGACATCCTTGTACATCCAATTTTGACTAAATTTTGTTTATCATTTTCTTGGAATTAAATTCTGAGAAGGGAAGTGTGGCTGATCCTCTGTGTAGTTGTCAAGGTAAACACTGCAGTCCCAAAAGGACATCTTCGAAGCCCTGGACACCAGAGTGCCTGCCTGCCATCACAGCTCTAGCATTGCCTCCTCACATGAAGTGGGGAAGACCGCTGCTCCCCCCTACCTCTGTTTCTGCATCCGTAGAATGAGGCTGGAACTGCAGCCACACTGTGTGCGCAGGGTGGCACCTGCGACAACAGCTGTGGAAGTGATCAATTCCACACACTTCTCAAACTTTGCTCAGACATCTAGCAGCAGCTGCCACCATCCTAGTGGCAGAGGACTCTGCAGCACCACGTTATATTTCTACAATCTACAGGCTCTGCAGTTGGTTCTCATCCTTCATGCTTGTGCCAAGCTAATAGGCCACTGGACATTCTCCCATTAGGCCAGCATTCATTACTTTCCTGAACGTAGTTGCTTCTACACGCTGGGCTTCATTCCATGGTGGAAGCCCAGCCCGGCCTTGCTCCTTACCTGCCCAGCTTTCTCAACTATAAACCGAACAAACCAGAACAGCCACCCTGGGTGTGGGGCATGGCCACATGGGGGTGACATGCTGCTGGGCCTCAGGGACTCAGCTTGTCATGCCAAGACACCAGGGGGCTCCATCACCTCCTTCACACTGCAGGATGTGCAAGCTCGTGCTACGAGGCTGACGTCAGCCGCGTGCTGGGTCTCAGGCTGGTGTTGCACTCGTTCTGACACAGGAACTGTACCTGCAGCACCCCACACTGGGCCTCCCCCTCTGCCTCTCCCCCAGAGCAGCATAGCACGTGACGGCCAACTCCTGGGAGCAGCCTGCATACCTATTGTCAGATGAGTGTATGCTCGCTTCAGCAGCACATATGCCAAAATACGATAAGATGAGTGGCTAAAGAAAACGAGCATTCACACGCCAGGAAATGCTGTGAGCTGATTCACACATAGGAGGTGGTGCACCCTGGGACTGTAATGTTAAGTGAAAAAAAAAAAAAAAAAAGGCATAGCAGCTTAAATATTGCATGGCTTCTCTTCTATGAAAAACCAAAAGTGTAATAAGGAACAAAATAGAAGATAGAAAAGAGAAATTAGGAGGTTAGAGAAAACTGTATCTTTTATCTTTCCCCTGACTCTGTTAACTAGTGGCCAGGAGCGACAGCATCTCACTCTGGAGTGTTTTTCTTTAATTTTTTTTTTAGTGAGGTGAAACCAATATAATGGAAAAATGAAGCACTTTACTTTGTACAGCTCGGTGACGTTGAATGCATGGTGGGTCTTGCGTAGCTACCACCACTGTATCAAGGCCCAGCATATGTCCCTCCTCCCAGCAGAAAGCCCAGTACCCAGGGCCTCATTTCATTCAGCGCTGGCAGAGGCCAAGCAGCTTTCTGTTGCTATGGATTTGCCCTCTCTGGCCATTTCCTAGAAAAGGACATGGTCCTATTCATCTAACATTTTGTGACTTGAACGTAACATGTTTCCAAAGTCCATCCATGTTGCAGCGTGTATTGGGAGTCGATTCTATTTGTGTGGCTGAATAATATTCCCCTACACACCTAGCTGCATCCTGCACACCTAGCTGCTTGTGTGCAGCTATTCAATTCAGCAGCAATATAAACAAGGGCCTGGTCAATTGCTGTGCTCTTAGGCCAAGAGCCAAAGTCTTCCAGCCCCAGAAGGACCCGAGCCCACCTCTTTTTCTGGTCTTTGCCTTCTCCTCTGTTTCAGCCTGTGAGCTCAAAACATCTTCCCTTTCCACTCCTGGAATCTTCAGCATCCTCCGCTGCTCAGCCCCCATCGCCTCTCCTGAGCCATCCTCCTGTCCTGGGAGGTTTATTCACTGCCTCCCTACACCTCAGCCATCTTTGATCTCCCCTTAAATGTCGCTTCCTTACAGAGACCAGCCTTGTTCCCCCAATCTGAAGCCCTGCCCCTGCTAATGTCTCTCACCGACCCCTCTTCTTTTCCTTCCCAGAATTTGTCTGTCATTGGTTGTGTAGCTACTTACTGAAAAGAAATGGCAAAAGGAGCCTGGCAAAAGGAAAGTGACTCGCCTCTTGTGCCTCACTCTTCCCATCCAAATAATGGAAATAACATGGCAGTGGCATCCCTCTTCAGTTGCAGAAAGGTCTTCCACGGGAAGAAGCACTTACCACAGGGCCTCTCCCTTGGCAGCTCGTAGTCCCCAGCGCACAGCAGATGACTGGCTACAGCAGGTCTGTTCAGTGCCCTAACCAATGCCTTTGCCCATACCAGTCTTCTGCAAATGACCAGTGGCTGGCACCAAAGAGTTATAGCAGACCGAATGAACTGGGGCTATGAACAGGGGCTATCAAAGCCAGATTCTGGGTACAGGGTATGTTCCAGATAGATGGAGAGTCAGGGAGGGAAGAGAACAAAAAAAAAAAAAAAAAAAAAAAGCCACAGAAAAGGTCACAGGTGTAACCTGGGTCAGCGCAGAGCCATCAAGGAGGGTCAGAAGGGCTTGACACCTTGAGTGAGGAAGACAGAACTGGACTCTACCTTCCGGTCATGTGATTCCTCCTCAGTCACATGATTTCCCCTAGTCACGTGGCTCTTCCCTGGTCACATGACTCTTCCCAAGGTGTCCTGATTGCTTGACCTCATTACCCAATATAGGGTCTTGGAAGTTTCTTCAGAGTTCCCCACACTTCAAAATCTCCATATAGAAGCAGCACTGGGGGCTGAAGGCCACTGATGCCATGAACCCTGGCCATGTCCGAGGGTGAGTGCTCTGCTCCTGCTGGAGCTTGCTCAGGCAATGAGCGCCTGAAGACAATGAGATGGTGACTTCAGCTTGAGCACTGTGTCCGGTCACTGTATCCAATTCTTCCAGGGGAGCTTAGGTACCTAGAATGAGCCTAACACGGTGGTAGTTCTATGACACTACACGGGCATTACAGCCTCTGGCTGAGCTTGTGGAGAATTTGGGATATCCATGTAAAATGATTTTGAAATCCCACCCAAGCCAGACATGGCACAATTGGCAGTACTATCGTAAATGAGCCTTGATGCACTGCCCAGGTGGGGAGAGCTTCACCCACCATCGAAGTTACTTCCAAGTTTGAGATTCTGTGGCATTGTCTACATTCCAGGGACAGAGGGTGCCTGACTGCTGAGAACCTCACAATCCCAGGACTCTGCTTTCGTACAGTGATGTGGCAGTGTAAATGCAAAACACCTTTGGACAGAAGTTTAGCAACACAAATCTAGAGAGAGACATAGAACACGCGAACCTTTGCACTCAGTGATTCCAATTCTGGGAATCCATCCTACAGAAATAATCCTACCTAGGGATAAAAGCCTATGCATACAAACTGTCAGTGTAATCTCATTTAGTTTGAAAAAAAGCATAGAAATAGTTTAATTATCCAATAATATGAAGAAGGGGATTAAATAAGTTACAGAATTACTGCATGGGTATTACCTAGCCATTAGTGCCTCCAAGAAATAAGAATAGGCTTATGCTACAATGCTAGGATAAAAAACAGGCAAACAGCCAGACTGTACAGATGATATCCACCATGTTTGAGTCAAGGACTGATGCCTACACGGAGATACAGAGGACCAAAACAATAAGAATGCGCTGAAATGCTGCCAGCGGGCATCTGGAAGACAGACCATGAGTAGCTGTTGCTCTAAATACAAGCTTTCTTCAACAGCATACATTTAAAACTGAACAACCATAGGTCCTTTTAACGATTACACTGAGTGTGGAGAGCGCAAGAAATGCATGCTGAGGTAACAAGGAGCCCAGGTATTTTGATCAAACCCTTTGTAAAGTATCAGCAGAAAAAAATGAGGAGGAAATCTCACACACGTATGTGCATACATACATACATACAAAGATACACATGTACACCTACACTCATACACACACACACACACACACACACACACACACACATGCCAGAACCTGTAGCTTACCTGTCATTAGACAGTTTTCTGACTGCTACTTGGCCACTTTTCTGACTGCTACTTGGCGTTGTGCATGGGAGCCCTGGCTGCTTGCTCCCTCCAGCCCTTCTCCCACGGACAGTCCAGGAGCTCTGTCTACCATGATTGTGCAGTCCCTTTCTCTTACACATGCTTTCCACTAGCTCCTTATTGCCTGTGATCCTACGGCTTCAAGGGGCCTTGGAGTTGTGCCCACTCAGTCTCTGCTGTGGCCTCCCCTCTCATCTCTCCCGTTCCACCTTCCTCTCCTCTCCAACCCCAGTAGCTTCCTCTCACTTTCTCCAAGACATCTTGCTTTCTGCCAATGCCAAGCTCTTATTCACTAGCACTTACAGGAAAACCACCTGGTCCTACTTTCCTGGGTACCACACAATCATCTTTTGGGTCTCAAGAAACTGCTCAGAAGTTATCTCCTGGGGAACAGTTGCCATGACCACCTAGATGAGATTGCCCAACCACGTTGTCCTCAACGTGTCGACATAGGCCTTTCCTAGCCCCAGCAAGAGGGCAGAGGAATGCATGAGACTAAAAATTGCTCCTTGGGCTGGGATATAGCTCAGCGATGAAGCGCTCACTGGGCATGCATGAGGCCCCAGCACTGCAAAAAGAAAGTTGCTCCTTCCCCACCTACAGAAACCATTTCTTGACTAGCACAAGTTTGTCAACAAATGAGAGATTATTCCATGGAACTTCGTAGCAATTTCACTTGTTTGGGGCTTTAAAAAAAAATGCTTCAAATTGTAGAAGTGAACAGAAAGTTTCCAGAGTTCATTTGTTCAAGAAAATCTCTCCAAGGTCACATTCAACACCAGTGGCCTTACGCCACCAGCTGCCATGGAGAAAGTGAGACATAGGGAGTCCAGGATAATATTCCACTGGGTCTGTCATTTTATTTTTCTGGACAAACTACGATGCTCAGCTTTCCTCCCCAACATAAGAGTCATGGTGGAAATGTTTTCTCACTGCGATGACAGTTGACAAGGGCGTTGTTTTGGCTGATAGAAGGCCTGCATGGAGGATGAGGCTCGGCCACTGACTCTACACCTTTGTGGGCTCTCTGGGAGCTGCGGGTCCTGCACTTAGTTCACCCTCACAGGGCCCTGGCCAAAACAGCCCCTATGTGTTCCACAGAGCGAAAGCAGGGCAATGAGTCTTCCACTGTCTGGATAGATGTGTAAAACACTTGGGCAGATCTGCGATGCCTAAAATGAAGTGAGCCTAGAGAGAGTTAAACAATAAACATTGATATTTTAATGAAGAATGTATATAAGCAACTATCGTCATGAGTATTTGCATCCCTGGGGTTATAATTATGTATTCATGCCACAGAACTCTGACAGGGCAAGGTTTAATTCATTGAGTGGCCACGCAGCTCTGTGACCTCAGCTCCTCACAATTAAAGACGGACCTCTGGACAGTTTTCAGGTTAGGAAGAGAGAAGCACAAAGAACATAAGACAGACAGTGGCACTTAGTAGAAAACAGCCATCAGACTGCATCACCACCGTGTTGATGCGACCGACCTTCCAAGACTGTACGATTGTTGCTTCCTATGTGCTAGGAAATGTCTGGCCCGCTTTCTAGGAAGCGTTTCACTCTTCCCAATAATCCAAGGAACTAGGTACTATCACTGTCCTCATTTTACGCCAAGGGTGCAATGTGAGAGGGATCAAACAATCTGGGTCTGAATGCCAAATCCATCCTACCACAGCAGTGTGACTTTGGGCAAATTATCTGGCATGGGAGCCTCAGTTTCCAACAGGTGCACTTCACGAAGTTCACTTACTTCACAGGATTCTCTGTGGCTGGCATATATCAAGTGCTCAGCAAAGGAGTGCCACTCACTTTCTATTAGGAGTCTCCATAGTTGGTGTGGACTGTTGGGCCCTTGCAGTTATTGGGGGGCAGGGAGTACTGGGAATGAACTCAGGGTCCTGAGCTTTCCAGGCAGGCACTTATGCCACTGAGCTATATCCATGGCCTCCTTGCAAATTTCATGGCTGCAATGATAACCCTTCATATAGGCCTCTTTCCCACTTCCTCTGACCTGGGAATCCAGATGTGGGCATTGCCGATGTCACATCTGCCCACAGAGTAGGAGGAGCTGATAGCCAGCTGGAGGCGAGAATTGGTTGTTGGCTGCAAATGAGTACTGGAAATCCAACTTCAGGATGAGTGTCCCCATTTCAACCAGTGCCACCCATGTGCTGGCAAAGAATCCCTCTTTCCATTTACAGCTTCAGTGAGCTCTCCTTTGTACTGACTTGCTGGCCAACTTCTTTATAATTAGATGCCCTTGAGCCAGCTCTTTTTCTTTCTTAATAAGCTGAAGGTTGTTGTTAGCTGACTGCCAGGAGCTACCTCCTTCCCCTCCCGGGAAGGCAAGAAGATCAGGGGGCCCTCTTCCCTTTCTGCTTCTCCTTTTACCTTCGCGGAGGAGAGGACCCAAAGGGGCCGTCCTGAAGCCAGAGTTGACCTATGGTCACAGAGAGCTCTTCTTTCCTTCTGCCTTGCCTCCCAGGAGCCCAGGGAGACCTGGACAGAATGGAAATCCCAGCAGGACTTCTTGGCTGCTCATGTCCACCCACAGTCTGGCTAGACATTTTAGGAGAAGCAATTACTGTGGAAACTTAGGACCTCAGAATGTCCCATTTAAAGCCAAACTCTTCACATCTCTGCTCCAGAAATGACCCACATGGTGGGACAAGTTGGGACAAGTTCCTTACTCTCCTGAAGCTGTAGCTTATGTGCAGTGGAAATAACAAGGTTTGTGCAGCAGGCACCATAGAGGGCTTCCCATGACCACTGTTCCTAGCTAATGAGAGCAGACCCTTGCTCCTCATCCTCACAGAGCTTACCAAGTGACATATGGACATCATTCAACAGAGAAAACTAAAATAAAAGTCAGGTGCTGTCACAGTGCCTGGCGTATAGTGAGCATTAAATGGAAGCTGGATAGCCCTTCGTTACTGAGATTACCATTGCTATTGTGAATCATTTTATTTGTTTACAATCCAGTCAAAGCTCAGTCAAATGCTTTCCAATCACATGTCTGGCTTCAGTCAACACTTTAACATGGGTACTGCCTATGAATGTAGTTTAAATACAAAATAAAGATAGATAGATAGATAGATAGATAGATAGATAGAGCCAGAAAATAGCAGATTCTCACTGTTTATACATTGTATTCTCACTATGTTTGTACATTGTATTATTTGTCATCATAGTGATTATTTTTTTCTTTGGGTCCCCCAAAAGGAGTGTTATGTAACTATTGCAGTGGTTCTAAGCAAGGAAATGATATTATGAATTTGTTGAGCAAAACATCACTTATCAAATGTCTGCTACTTAGATTCTGTTCACAACAGACTAGAGACCAGACTTCAAGACAAAAATCTTCAAGGGTGACGAGGACAGTGAAAAGGGTGCTGCATGATGTCAGGTGAGAGACACCAGGGCTAACAACACCTGGCAGCTGTTGCAGGAAAGGACAGAGAAAAGGATTACTAGACCTTAATGGAAACTCATCAGAAGTTACCTCCAGAGCCCAGTCACTATTAAAAACTCATGTCCTGGTCTTATCGTAGCATCTAACTAGAAGAAATCATCATCTCAACCAACAGATACTGCGTTTGTCAGTATTCTTGTCCTTGGCAGTGTACAGGTGACACAAGGATGAGTAAGAGAGGATCTGTTGCTCAGAAATGTTCATTGTAAGTTGCCGGTTCTATTTGAGTAACACAGAGATGTGACTCTTAGATGAAAGTCTGGCTTCCCCTCCTGTAATATGAATCCTTTCAAAGTAGCTGCTGCTTTTTGCCCGTGCATTAGGCACCCATAAAACGTGACCATCTTCCCTGCTGGAGATTTTCCCAAGCTGAAATCGGAAACAACAAATCTCATCACTGACATCCACATTGTGGAAATAAACAGAGACCAACCAGACGAGCACACGTGGAGGTTTTGGATCAGGCCTGAGTGTATAACAGTGTCAGCCGCTGCTGCTCATGTTTCCTCAGAGATACAAGGGGTACTGATGCATGGTAAGGTGTTGTGGGTCAATGGAGAGGCTTCAGCAGTGTCCTACTTGGGAGAGCTGGGCACGGTGGCCTAGAAGCTTGGTGCTCTCTGTTTGCTTATTGGGCTTATAATCTCTGTGTGGCTGGACAAAAATCTGAGCAGTTGTAATCAAGCCTCAGACACTTGGGACCAATTGTGGTAGATATTATTTCTTGACACCGTGAATTATTACTAGAGGTGACAGTATGACTTTCTACAAGTATGACTGATGGCAGCCTGCTGTCCAGTGCTATAGGTGCAAGGTTGGTTTGCTGGCCTGTATGGGGGAAAGAGAAGAGTTCTGCCTTTATATGTCTGACCATGGTCCACTTATATATTCAACCCATCAATATGAAACAAGAAAAGAAGCCCCTCAACCCCTGTAGGCAAACATAGACTTTAAATGAGTTGCAGAACTCAACACAAAACCTTGAAGCAAAATTTTTAGAGGAAATATCTGAGACCTTGGGTGGACAACCAGAACACTCATACTGTACCTGAAAGCACAGAATGGCAGACACTGTTTCTTTGGAAACAGTTTGGTAGTTTTCCATATAGTTAAATGTTCACTTAACATACTCCACAAAAATTCTACTCCCAGATATTTCTCCAAACGAAATAGAAGTAGATGGTCACATATTTTTATTGCAACATTCTAACTAACTAAAAACAGGAAATAAGCCAGTAGTCCATCCCCTGGCACTTGTGACAATGGGTAAACGACTGCAGCCAGGAAGTAGGGAGCAGGATATCACTCAGCAAGGAAAGAAATAGTGTCCGACACAGTGTGCTGAGCAAAAGAGGACAGCTTCAGAAGCTCACATTTTGGATGACTTTATGTGATATTCTCTACAAAGGCAAAAATAAAACAATAAACATTCTTTTAAAAGGTCAGAGCCGGGCGTGGTGGCTCACCCCTGTAATCCCAGCACTCGGGAGGCTGAGGCAGGAGGATCGGTGTGAGTTCGATACCAGCCTGGGCTACAAAAGTGAGCTCAAGGCCAGCCTCAACTGCATAGCGAGACCCTGTCTCAAAAAGACAAAAAATAAAAAATAAAAGGTCAGAAATGAGATAGTCGCCAGTGACTGGGGTGAAGGAAATTCGCTCCAAAGAGTTTGCAGAAAACATTTTGAGGATGTGTTCTGAATCTCTACTGTGGTAGCGGTTATGCAACAGTAGACCTTGATCAAAATTCCCATAGGATGCTTACGAAAATAGTGAATCATATAAATTATACCTCAATAACTCTATTTTTCTATTTTTTAAACAGATAGATAGATAGATAGATAGATAGATAGATAGATAGATAGATAGATAGATAGAATGACAAAGGAGTTTTTAACGCAGATTCTTTGAAATTGAGAAGATTTTATCTCTGGCCAGTTGAGCAGGAAATGCCTATCTATTCTTTCCAAATGTGCCTATAAAATAATTCATCCTACCTTCCCTGGGGTAAAGTAAATAAAATAGTGCAGAAGATAATGAATGGATTTAAGAAAAATCCAGCCTCCTCATCAAAAAATTAAGAGCCCTGCATTGTGTTCTGGCTTCATTCCCTCTTCATTCAACCCTAAACTCACAACAGCACATTGTAACTAAAACATTCCTCTACAGCTGGATATCCTGAAGCCAGATCCTATGGCTTAGATGTAAGATGTCTCCCCAGTCTCTTGTACAGAGGTGAACACCTTCCAGAAGATAACTGTGTTCTGTAGGCACTATAGTTATCAGTGCGTTAGGTCACGGATGCCTTCTTAGCTGACTGGGAAGTTAGGAGGCGGGGCCCCATCAGAAAAGGCTCTCAAAGGGAACGACCCAGAGGTGCATGCTTGTGTCCTCTTCTCTGTACCTCCTGGTTCCCATGACATGAGGCACTTTCCCCCACCACTCCATTTCTGCCTTGGAAACTTCTGCCAGCAAGCCACTGACTAAACCCTCTGAAAATAAGAGCCAAGCTAAGGCCCTCACCTTTCAGACACAGGTATAAGTTATTTTGTCCCAGCAATGGAAAAGCTGAGATGAATTCATGAGAAGAATTTTAGCTGGGTTAGCACTACATCCTATAACCCCAGCACTCGGGAGGCTAAGGCAAGAGGATCACTGCATATTCAAAGCCTGCCTGAGCTGCACAGTAAATTTAAAGCCAACTTGGAATACATGGTGTTTTAGTTACTATTCTGTCATTGTTGGGACAAATACCCAACACACAACCTTAGGGGAGAAAAGGTTTATTTAGCTCACAGTTCCTGGAGATTTCAAGATGCTGCCTCCGCTTAATATAGGGACTGGTGGAGGGACTGGGGTGCTGCCGTGTCTAGGATGATTTACTCCATGCCTCTGCCCCAAACCGCCACCTGGTGAGGGAGGGGCACTCTGACAGTTCATGATGTCACTTTTAACAGTCAGCGCCTCTCTTGGCCCCGCCCCCTCAAGCCCCACCCCTCAAGCCATGCACTTGACAGCCTCGCCCCTCGAGCCCTCGAGCCGTGTGCTTGGCAGTCACATGATTTACATGAGGCCTTGGGGGGACAACTAGATACAAACCACAACACATGGAAAGACTCTGTCTTAAGAAAAACTAAATAGGTAGTTCTCGAATATTACCCATGTAACTAAAGTAACCACGTGTGCAAAAAAGACCTTGCAATTCAGCTGTGCTTCTTATTAGTGGTATCAATCTATGCCTTGGCTCATTTATGTTACATATAAGGAAGTTATATGCCCTAGCTCATGGGCTCATGAGAAAATGCAAAGATAGATAGCAGGCAAGTAGGTAGGTAGATAGATAGATAGATAGATAGATAGATAGATAGATAGATAGATAGATAGATGACAGACAGACAGAATGGCTAGACAGATAAATTCGTCACAAAACATTGGCTTATGAAATTATGGAAGCTCAGAAAGACCATAATCTCTAGGACTGGGGAAGCCCAGTGAGATAGCTCGAGAGCCCTGAACTGGAGGGTTGATGGTAAAGACTCCAGCCCAAGGCTAAAGGCTTAAGACACAAAAGCACCAGGAGCAGAAGATCCAAGTCTCAGTTAAGTCAGTCAGAAAACAAACTCAGTCGGGTGTGGTGGCTCACGCCTGTAATCCCAGCAAGGAGGATCAGTATGAGTTCGACACCAGCCTGGGCTACAAAAGTGAGCTCAAGGCCAGCCTGAACTGCATAGCGAGACCCTGTCTCAAAAAGACAAAAAAAAAAAAAAAAAACCTCAATCATCTTCCACCCGGTGTTTCTATCCAGGCCTCAGTGTAACAGGTGATGCCCACCCACACTGGGGCCGCCATCTGCTTTACTCAAATACTAATCCCGCCTGCAAACATTCCCACAGACATACCCATGTCTTAGCCACTTTCCCATCTCTGGGACAAGATATCTGATACCTGAAACTTAAAGGAAGAAAGGTTCACTGTGGCTCGAGGCAGAAACAGCCCAGCAGAGGAGCATGACTGAGGGGAGCTTTCAGAGCCAGACCAGTCAGGAAGCAGACAGAGAGAGGAAGAAGGAGTGAGGGACAAGTACGCCACTCCCATCACAGCCCCTGTTGCCCGCCTCCAACCAGGGCTCACCTTCTACTGCTATTGTTACTGAACTCACCAAGGGTTGATTCCGCGGATGAGTCACGCATCCTCATGACTCATTCAATTTCCAAGCACATGAGGCTTCGGGGAGACACTTTCAACTTAAACCATAACACCCAGAAATGATGCTTTATTAGTTGTTCACTCTGTGGTCCAGTAAAGCTCACATATGAAATTAACCATCACAAGACTCTTCTCAACAGAAACTCATGATAAATAGGACTATTGTTTCATTGTCCATCACTCAAAGATAGGGCGCCTTCCAAGGCTAACTGTCTCTTGGGAAGGTAAGAAAGCTGAAGTGAGCACAGTGAGAGGCTTGGGGGTGGTGACACGGACTCCACGAAGGTTTTACTGTCATCCTACACATTTGCATCACCTCTGTTTCTTTGTGCTGGCGCAGTAGTGAAATCATGAATGGTACTGTGGAACCTCGTTCAAACGCACTCCAGGGCAACATGCTCAGCTCTGCAGCCACCAACTCTTCAATCCTTAAAAGCAGTTCAACTCACCCTGCCTGCCCCTTTGCACTCTGAGATTCTGAGATGAACTAGCATTTTAAAAATAGAGCCCACTCTGCAGTGTTTCGTAAACAATCATAAGTCAACATGATGGGTTTTCCTAGTAAAAGCAAAAATTGGACCACTTGGGCACTCACGTAACCGTTCCAAACATGTTGGGGACAAAAGACTAGCTCTATACCACATTCCTTCAAGAAGTGATGGCCCACAGCTAGGCCTATAGCAAACCCAAATCTTCTTGAAATTTCCTAAACAAGCCATCAGAGAGTTCTCTCTACACTCAGAAGATGTCACTGAAAAATTCTAACAGACGCATGAAAATCACATTGCTAAACTTTCAGTGTATCACAGAGTAGTTTGTTAAGTGAAATGTTTTTAGGCTATTTTTGGCCTATCTAAAATAAAGTATGCCCATTTCTAGCTAAAGGGCCTCAAGGGACAATAAAGCTCCATGATGTCAACAATTCTTTTACTATCTAAGATGATGAAAGTTCTTAGGTTTTATAGAAATAGCTATGGGCTAAGTGATATGATGCCTGGAATTTGCTTGAAAAGAGGGGTTCAGGGTTGGGAAGAAAAGGTACATAAGAGGAAAGGGGGTGTCAGTGAGACAATATTGGGTGACACTATAGTGGTGTGGCTGGTAGAAGCCTGCAAGCACCACCACTGCCTACATCACCCTCATCACTGTTATCAGGGTTAGGGGAAGTCAATAGCCTGACCCGTAAAACCCATTTATAGCCCTTCAAGGTCTCCAGCTCACCCTGGACAAAGGCCAACAGTGCCCTGCGTGGTCCAGCGGTGCCCTATAGGCTTATGTTCTTGCTGCTGCTCCTTAGCAGCCTCCACTAACGCCATCCTCTTCTCTCTCTCTCTCTTTCTCTCTCTCTCTCTCTCTCTCTCTCTCTCTCTCTCTCTCTCTCTGTGTATTTAGTACAGGGTCTACAAGGTCTAAGGGTCTCACTACATAGATAGGACCTGTGATGCTCCTGTTTACAACCTTCCAAGTGCTGGGATTACAGGTGCTCACCACCATGCTCAGTCTCAACTATCATCTCAGCGCACCCTGGGGTGGGGGTGGGGCTAACACAGCAGAAAACCATCCTCTTATATGTCAGGGTTTTGTGCATGGCTGTCCCAGCCTGGAAGCATTTTCCTACCTCAGTGCTGACTCTTGTTTCATGTTTTGTGTCACAACTATTTTCATAGGCAAGTGGTATCTGCCCTGCAGACTTAACCAGGCTTCCCTAAGAAATGCCCCACGCTTTCACAGCTCTCCATATTTTTCCTTCAGAATCCACTGAGAAGTTTAGTGCATAGATCAAATGCTCTTATCTAGCCTCCACATGCTGTAAGAGGGAAGCAACTGCACTTTCTTACCAGCTGTTGTTCTGAAATATCAAATTCCGTCAGCTCTCTCTTCTCTGGCCTTCTAGAACATCTGAGATGAATTCTGGTAACTTTCAGTTACATGCTGTATTTTATTGGCCCATTGTGACTAATTGAAATCAGGGCTTCCATTTCACAGCCAGTACAAAGCCCATCCCTTCTGGCATGCGTGGCAGACATGCTGTGCCTTTGTGATCTTTCCCCATCCCGAATGTCCCCTCGCTGCCACTTTCAGCACCTCTTGAGTCAGGCCAGAAGGTCGGAGAATGTGGACATTGATCATATTCCTTAATTAGTGCAGCTCGCCTTGCCCCTGAGGCCTGCTCGCCCATCAAAACCACCCACAGAGCTTTTAGCAGTACGACTGAGCAGGGTTTTTTTTTTATAGATTTAATTTTATTTTAAAGAATAAAATAGCAGAAACAAAGATAGAAAAAATAGTAACAAGAGTACATATAGTACAGAATTGCAAAACAAGAAAAATTTAACAATGGTTGCATAACGTATTTTCATCATCAAATCAGTTTAGATCAACTGACATAAGTATGTAAGACTGATCAAACAATTAAACATTAACACTTTCAATAAACATTAATTTTTTTCTCTTCCAAGTGAATTTTGTATTTAAGTCACTCTTCTAATATATATATATATATATATATATATATATATATATATATATATATATTGAGAATGCAGAAAATGCAAGGTCCTGAGATTGATCTCTGCTACCACCCAAAATTAATTAATTTATTTATTTCTTCTTTTGAGTCCTTAGACTAGAGAGACTATACGATATTTGTATATGTAGGTCTGGTTTATCTCACCTAAGAGTATACGTTCAAGATACATCCATTTATGTATGAAGTCTTCTAGTTTATCATTCCTTATAGCTAAGTAATATTCCATTTTATGAAAATACCACATCTTTTTCAACCATTCTTCAGATGATGGGCATTTTGGTTGTTTCCAGGATTTGGCTATCACAAATTGTGCTGCTATGAACATAGGCACACAGATATCACTATGATACGATATTTTCAGTTCTTCTGGAAAAATTCCCAGTCGGGGGTTAGCTAGACTGAATGAAATTTCCAGTTCTAATAGAACTGAGCAGTTTTGAGCTCTTTATGCTAACTCAGTAGATGTGAGTCACAGTGCCTAAGCCAGGTACACGTGACATGTTGGGAAGGGTCGAAGGAAGTCTTGCGCCTGGTTGAGAGAGTATTAAGGAAACTCTCAGGAGAAAGTGATGCATAAGGAAGATAAATGTACGCAGAAGAGAAGGGGCATGGAAAGACACGGGCAGCAAGGACGCCCAGCCTTAGCAATGGCATGAAGAAGACCCTGAGGCTGGAAAGAAGAGACTCCATGCCTAAGAGACGCTGGTGCCTGCAAAGGGAGGAGGAAGACACAACTGTGTGTCCACCCGGGTGTAAGTTGTCTGAATGCAGAAATCTGGTCTTGTAAAGCTAGTGATAGCATAAGGAAGAAATACGCATCGTAGGGAGCTGCGCTGGCTGTAGCATGCTGCCCGTCTGGAGTGCTCGGCTGTGAAAGGAAGATGAGAAAGTTGTACTGTGAAAATTAAAGGAGGTAGCGCTCGCCATGTCCTAAGAGCATTGTGTGTGCTTCTTGTATATCAGAGAACTCATCTTTTAAGATAATTCTAGTGACTATGAAATGGCACATGGAGGAGAGAAGGAGAGAGAGATGTAGAGATCGGGGACTGGGGATTTGTCTTAGAAAGCCAGTTTCTGCACAGGCCTTGTCAAGTTTGTGTCCAGTAAATGTCACATTGGTGGCTTACAGCTGCCTAGAGCACAGTATTTCTATTCTGAAAACTGCAAATGCTACAAAACCCACGCTTTTTTTCCTTTTCAAGAGCTCATTGAGCACTATGCTATTAGATGCCCTAGGAAGGACGACTAGATCAGAATCAACTGAACAGGATTAAGTTCAATGGAAACTGAAAACAAAAATCATAAACTAGAAGGGAAAAAAATATCTGCTTGGCAAAAATCAGAATGAGCCTCCGGTGGTGGGGCAAGCAGCCGATAAACTGGGATTTCACTTTTTACTCATGGCCAATCCTCCCTCCAGCCTGTCTTTTTGACCCATCACTTGTCATTACTGTTTTGAAAATGAATCCCAAAATAACCCAATAAAATAGAGGTCAACAAGTTCTGTCTACTTCTGAGATCTGAATGCTCTAGGAGACTAATCCACAGGTTCATCTCTCTGGAAAGAGAAATAGATACAGAGAGATACAGATCATACGAAGTTTCTGAAATGAAAACTAATTTCTGAAAAGGGAAAAATTGAATATTGCAGAACAGAAAAAATACTGAGACTTTCATGATATCATCAGAAGAGTAATAGATCAGAACTGGGCATGGTGGCACACACCTGTAATCCCAGAACTCCAAAGGTTGAGACAGGAGGATCACTAAAAGTTTGAGACTGGCCTGGGGGTTACACACAAAAGTGAGCACTAGGCCCACCTGAGCTGCATGGTGAGAACCTGTCCCAAAAAAAGGAGGAGGAGGAGGAGAGGGAGGAGGAGAAGAAGAAGAAGAAGAAGAAGAAGAAGAAGAAGAAGAAGAAGAAGAAGAAGAAGAAGAAGAA